>VYZW01014953.1:3335-32718 GCA_013401315.1 Balaeniceps rex
TGTGTGACAAAGCAGAAGCCAGATCTAAAGCAAACTGTAAAAGCTGAAAATGTCGCTGCTCCTCTGAACAAGGTAGCAAGGGAGGCAGAGTCCCAGAGCAGGGTGTGGGAGCTGTACAGGTTGCTCAGAGGTCCACTGTAAATGAAGTCACGTAAGTTCGCTCACCTGCTCTTACTAGTGATTGTGGGACATTTTAGAGTGTGACCNAGAGAAAAGACTGAATGTAGTTGAAAAGAAATGTCCAAGAACTGTGTGACAAAGCAGAAGCCAGATCTAAAGCAAACTGTAAAAGCTGAAAATGTCGCTGCTCCTCTGAACAAGGTAGCAAGGGAGGCAGAGTCCCAGAGCAGGGTGGTGAAGCACTGGCACAGGTTGCCCAGAGAGGNTTTCTAAATTACCGCCCTCTGCATTTTTTTTCATTTTACATGCACTGCAGTTAAACCACTTTTTCTGATAAATATGGAAACTTGATGACTTGAAAAAATCCTTCCATGTCAATTCTGCAGTTCATATTCATGCTGAGATTGTATCTAATTTTGAAAATCTTCACACTTGTGCCCTGCCATCATGTGTAATCTTTTATGCATGGCTACCTCCACTGCTGCTGAAGCAGTTGCTATGCGACAGATGAACCTGCTCCATGGGGCCCTGACATTCGTAAAAGCAAATTGACCACAGGAGCACTAATCTAGCATGAAAAGCAGTTGGTGCCGTGCATTTCCTAGAGAAGGATTACCTAATCAACAAGCAAAACCTCCTTTTAAACGTGAGCTGAATTACCTGGGTCTGGACTTCCCTGTTTCACACCTTTTTGCTACACCAAATCATCCTGAAGAGTGAAGTCTGCGAAGGTGCATTACTCAAGAGGAACAGGGACTCACCTCAGATCAGATTCTTCAGCTCTCACCCTGGCCTGCTTGGAAATTTGTCATCTGGGCCGACAGTTGCTGTAACTTTTTTCTCCAAGGTTACCAAAAACTGGTAATGAAGACAAATAAAGACAAAAGATGGCCAGACAACAGTGAATGTCACCCTCTTATCACTTCACTGATAAGCCATATGAACTTTAAGTGTCAAAAAAGGGTTAGATGCGAAAGTGGTCACCTAATTCGCATGGAAACGGGGGTATAATGCCTTCTGCTCAAAAAGCACCACAGCACACTGCTGTGTTTCTTGGAGAAAGTGATCTCAGGGGAATTATACTTTGCCAGCTGGATCACTACTAATATCATTATTAGTGATTTAACCCTGCAAGCACTGGGCAATTTTCTTTGAATCCATCACCAAATGATGATTATATTAGAGAAAATGAGTCCTGACTCACATAAAGTTTCAGGTGACCTCTCTCCTGGCTGTTTCTGAGGAGGATAAGGCTGATAATCTACTGTTTTCTCCTAGACGTAGAAAGGCTTTTTAACCCTTATCTTGTCACAGGTGAACAGAGCTGCTGGAAGAAGTGACTGCAAAAGCCACTTCTGAAGTGGCAAGGGTTTTATAATGTGAAGCATTTTCAGGAGAATTACAGGTGCTCCAATGTTGGAGGATTCAAATTTGCCCAATTGAGGGTGTCTGCAACGTCACTACATCCCAGTGAGATTTGATTTATTGCATAAAAGACAGATTTCCCCTGCCCTCCTGTTTTCTATTGTGGTGCATCAGAAAGAAATCTAACAATCCAGCGTGCAGTGCTACACGTGTGGGAATACTTTGCACCCAGATGTTACAGAAACAGCATCTCAGGCCTAAGACCTCAGAGTACTACATCCAAGGTTAACGCCATATCTTGGCTGCAGTTTGACTACAGCCCAGTTTGTGCCAAGGGCTCAACATGCTTAGCTCTCAATGTAGATAAGGTGGCTCAAATTTCTCAGGAAATATTTGGAACAGGACAGGATGAGAATTTGATGACATCTTCATGGGGATAATACTGAAACCTGATGCATCATAAGGCTTATAAAAGGATCTCAGATAGGAAATCAGAAGTTACTTCTTACAAAACCTTAATCTCTTCCTTAACTCTTTGTTTGTCTCAGCTTCTGAACATAATAGCAACTACAACAGAACTTGCTGTCCTTAAAATAATAATTTCATTTAGCTCATCAAACAAGTTTTATTTCTAGTGCTGCTGCTGTTTATGACTAAACTCTTGTTAAGACATACAGTACAAGGGTTACTGACTGTTCACTGAGTGAAGTGAAGGGACTTAGTGGTACAACTTCCATTAACCTTAATAGGATCCACACAGCTAAATGCCCACCCTGAATATTTAACCTCCACTGTCTCTGTCTCTTCTAGTCTGTATAAATTGCATTGAAGAGTGAAATAAACAAATGCATATACACTGCCTTTGGTATAGTGCTTAAGCATACACAGCATATATTCAGCATATCTTCACGCTGATCTCAGGTGGGTCCTGCCCCCCAGCCTGATCATTGCCCCATGCACATCAGCACAACAGTGACTCACCTTGTAAGCCTTGCCCTACACATGCATACAAAGATCTTTGTATCAGCTGAGTTTCAGTCCTTTGAAATGTTATACTAACAGCCTTTTGTGCAGGATTATCTACTGCCACAGATAAGGAGCTATCATGTTCTGTACTTGTAGATCTTTTATTCAGACCCATCACAAATTAATCAAGATCAGATGTAGGACCAGTGAGAACCTGGGAGGTAGGAGTTCAGTTCATACTCATACAGGAGCTATTTAGTTCATACTGAACCAGTGCTCTAGCACAGATCTCAGGGCATCAGCAGACATCAGCCAGTGGCAACATTATACATTAGATAAGTTCAATGAAGCTTTTAGAATTTCACACTGTACTTTTTTGCCATATACATCGACTGTGTGAAGCAACCTTTGTACCACAGAACCACAATCTGGTGATTGGAACTTGGTCTACAAAACACACTGTAGTTCTAGGTAGATCCTTACTTTCAATGTTCAGGCTCCACAGAGGTCACCATGTGCTGTAAATTAGTTACCACCTCAGAGTTCTCACGCAGAAGTAGCTGCACAACTGTAGTTGGTAATACTGTAGTTGTCTCCTACATGTGCAGACACATGTTTAAAAGGCACAGATGTGCAGCACCCTTATTTGCCCTCTCAAGGTGGTGTAAATCAGGCACTGGCTTCAACTGGCCTCTCATAACTGGAACACAAGAAACTTGGATTCTTTTCCCAGCTTTGTCCCCTGCCTGTTCTGCAACCACAGCAGTGTCATTTCACTTCTCCGTGACTGCTGGTTAAAATATTACTCTTACCTATGAGATGCTGATAGTCTTTCTAGGCTGTGTTGAGATCTACTTATAAAACATGTTAAAAAAGTGTTAGGTGTTATTTGTGTTTAGTTGAAAAAAACAAATGGGTATGTTAGACCCCACTATTCAACCCAGGAGACCCTGTGGCTTCTTGGCCCCAAGGAATTTACTGAGCATTCTGGCACTCTCTGGGGACATGGATTTACCCAGGAAATGTGACATCTTTTGCACAACTCTCACGTCCAAGTGGACTATTTTATCCAGCAAAGGTCCAAATGCAAGGGTACAGAACTGGAAGGTCAATGAATCCATGCAGCTTCAGTTGTTGGCCACTGCATCCTTTAACTTGCTAATGAAGGCAGCAAACATCTGCTAAGAACCAGATTCAATACTCTTAATGTAAAGCCACTGCAAAACTGCTCCTCTGCCAGTTAGAGCTCCTACTGTTTTCATGATCATTTTAAGTACATTTGTTCTTGCCCCAGGTTTGACTAGTTCTTCTCTCTCTCCCTTACTCACCCACCTTTTCCGTAGCAAGTGTACACACAATTCAGTATATATCATTATAAAGAGAGAAATTATATCCATTCAGTCTTGACTTGAGTAGTTCATCAGGATTTTAGGATGTGCTACAACCCAAGGAGAAGAGCTGTGCAAGCTGGCCTTCATGGGAGCCAGCTCCAGTTCTAGAAAGCTGTTAAGGTGCTTCAGCATGGCATTCTACCTGAGCAAAGAAGCACTGCTGCATTGCAGGGTACTTCAGTTGAGGTTCAGGGCTACACTGATGCTGCTATTTCCACATTTGAGTGAACCATCTGGATGTACTAGCTTGGGCAGGTGCTAGCTCAAGGCTTTCTTTGCTGTACTTCAATACACAGAATAGATATGTCCCCACTTGTCAGGCAGGCTCTCCAGTTCCCCTTTGTCACCCCACTGTCCTTTCCAGCACCTGTTTCAGCTTGACTTTGTTTTCCTTGAAGGTAAGTGATGAGAATCGTACAGATGAGATTGTTCAAAACTCATCAGTGTTTTGTACAATGTTCTTAATACTTTCCTCTTTCTCCTGGAAGTACCTTTATTAATGGATCCTGCAACCACATATGGGGCTTCTACCCATTCATGTTAATTTAATCTCTCTCACTGTTCATCAGAGCTTTTTTCCTGCCTTAACAGCCACTTCTTTTTTTGGAGCAGTGACACAAATTATCATTAAGCAGGGCAATGCTCAAACCTTCAAGGGCTACAATTAGGTTTCGGGGTTCTGTGTGGGAGGACTGCACCAGAATACCATAATCCTTTCTTCACTCTTTAACAATCATTACTCTCTCAATGTATTAATAAAACTCATTTCCTATCCTTCTGGATATGCAAGACAAAAGTAATTAAAATAAAAATTAAGAAGCTGTTGTTGTATGTAATAACAAGGGTCCAAATTCAGCCTTCAGCAAAGCTCCGACAGCTTGATTCTGTGCCCAAAAAAGTCACTGGAAAATATCTCACTCACTCTAGCTGGGCAAGGTCAGGCTCACCATGAAGTAGTTGAGAGTTTCATATTTATATCTGCTGTAGGCAAAATCTTCCCCTCTGTCTCTCACTGTGAAAAGAGCAACTTCCCCCTACTCCAGAGATTAGCACAATTTGTGAATTATTTCACCTGCTTGTGTGAGTTACCTGGTTCTTAACCTGATCTCACTGTGAGATGGGAATGTAATTTTGAGAAGGCATCCCAAGGTTTATGCAATTTCCCTTTTTTTTAATAATGAAAACAATGACAAGATGCATTTTACACTAAAATATTTTGTATTTCAGCATTTGTGACCTTCTCTTTTGTATTTTGGTGTCTCTGAGAGTTGAGTTTCTATCCCTTACTACATGGTCCACCAAGGACTGGGAGCAAGGCTGGGAACAGAAATGCATGAACTTCAAACTCAGAGCTGGGAGGAGAGAAGGATATAAAAAAATCTGAAGCCCAAACTTATATGTTTCATGTGATGAAAACTAATTATAAAATCAGAATGCATTACCATAATTGTTTATATCTGTGTTTTAAGGAATTTGCTGTCTTCTGAATCTAATAAACGAAGGAACTGAAGCTTGACTGCTACAACAGTTTTTAATCTGTTTGGAAATTAGTCCAAACAATGAAGAAATGCTTTTCAGTATTACAAGAAAATGTTACAGTAAGGAAAGAAAATGGAAAGGAAAGAGAAACTTTTTTTTTTTTTTTTAAAAAAAAAAAGAAACAGACAAAACTGCTTAATTATTAATTAGGGATAATTAGGGGCAGAATGTGCCCGGCTCGCCTGGAGTGCAGGATGGGAAACAAGAGCATATGAAGCATTGCCCTTGGCTCTCTCGCCCCACACATCCCCAGCGGATGCCATACGTTGCTCCCCAGGGAAGCTGGGAGCCAGGGGCCCTTGTGCACCGTCTGGGAGGAGTTGGCAGGTTACAGACAGGGTATTATGATCGTACCCCTGACAAAATGAGGGTCCCTGGCATACTTGTGAGCTCCATGTTCTCCCTGAGGTTCAGCAGCAAATCAACATGGTACACTCTCGATGAGCTAAATGTGAAATATCTGTCAAATATGACCAGCTCTGTGTTTTTATCCCTCTCAGTAAGGTAGTCTTCAAGCACCTGCTCATACCTCTGCAGCTGAGGCAGATTAATTTAAAGGATAAAACACCAGATAGAGAATAAATGCTTAAGAGCAGCCAAAGCAGACAGAGGTTTAGTATAACTATGTATAGTATTAGCATAGATCCTTCATCCCATTCTTGGCCATAAAAGAGAAATTAGTCTTTTTCCCATACATCTCACTTCCACAGCTGTTCACCTCATCACATTGTGCATATAGTTGTTAGAGATGCCTAAGATTAAACAAGTTTTTGGCAAAGATTGCAAAGTACGCAGTTTTCTGTCAGATGGGGAGGACTGTGTAGGAGGTTAATATTATCAGGCAAACTCAATGAGAGCAGTAACAGCACAAAGGCCAATAAAGGCCCTGAAATCAACAACACTTTTGAAATCATCTCAACCTAATTTTTCACAGACATGGTCAGGAGGCCTTCATTTGCTTCCTGGTGAGAATATGTTTATATCACCTGAGCTCAGCTAATTTCTGTAGTTCAGGTTCAGCAAAGTCTCTAAGACCTGAATGAGCAAAGAGAGTAAATAAATGGCGCTTTTATCCTATTCATGACCTTCCAGGTGCACCCACGAATGCAGCAGTGGGGAGGAGCAGACCAGTTGTTAGTGTTGTTACCTGTATTACACCTGTACTGTGCATCAAAAGACAACTTTGGTTCCAACCTTTCAAAACATCAAAGCATGCACGGCTTTCAGCATGAGTAAGCCTGCTGACTTCATGGTACATCTCATCTGCCTAAAGCTGAGTGTCACTGATCCCATGCATGGAAGCTATAGCTCTCAGTCCAACATTTAGCACCCACTTAATTTTCCACAGAATGGTAAACTCAGTAACACTGCACTGTAATATTACAGGGACTCAGAAGTGCTCCAGAAACACTCTGAACAGAAGCTGTATCTCTGACTCAGAAAAAAATCCTTTGACATTTTGTCTGTAGAAGCCAGCTAAAAATATCTTTTAGTCATGATTTGGCCAAAATAATTTTTTGCAAGGGTGAAACAGTGAGTGTCCAAACCTATCTAGAATGAATATGCAAAAAATTCCAGTTATTTTGCCCAGCTGAGGAAGCAGTGCTTGCTGAAAGCAGAGGTCAGCTATTTATCCACAAGGCAAGGTACAGTGGTGTGAATTTCTCGCACTTCTCAGCCAGTGTAAGGTTCTCTACCCCTTTTCTTTTTGAGGATGAAAGTAGCATTTGTGGCTTGCTGCAAAAAAAATGAAGCTTGCTAGAGGACAGTCTGTTTCTAATCCAGTTTGCGTGCATCTCCCACATGTTCCTGAAATTTCTGCGGCAATAGGTGTTTGCTGTAATGCTGCGTGGAATCTCAAATAGCTCTGATGTCTCATTACTCCTAAAAACAAGGTTGTGTTAGAAGTGTTTGCTTTCTTTCCTTTTTGTTTCAAGATTTGAAAAAGCACCTGCTAGAAATTGATTTTGGTTTTTTAAAATACTCCGCTCCTAAATAATACAGCATCATGTGTCTCTCAGATGGCGACCACGCTTTGCCTGTATGCTTAACTGAGCTGCTTTCCTTTGGAAAATATCACAGCTGGGATGTGACTTGCTTCTAGACACTGATTTCATTTCTGAAAGAGTGCAGTCCACCATAGCTTTTTAGCCCTTTAGGCAGGAATTACGTGTTACTGACTCGGGCCAAGCACAATGTTAGCCCTCAGTAATAATAATGAGTTGTGAAAGGAGTTCATAACTGGATGAGTGAGGTAAAGAATATTTGAAGAGCAAAGGTTGACAATATTCTTGGGGATAATGGCATTATTTCAGGGGAATCTCTCTAAGCAGCATGTATGAGAGGAATTTGTCCCCTACGGACCACACTGCCAGCTTTCTTGCTGCCAGCACATTCTTTAGTTTCCCAGCCATTATCCAAACAAGCATTTCTTCTTCAAACCCTTTGGAACCATTGACTTTTTGAAAACACAGACTCCCAGGAGGAGTTTAGCACACCAAATAAAATAATTAAATATAATAAAATAAACTATGAGATAACAAAGCCAGAGATTGATTTGTAACACTTAATGCAAACCTTGCCATTTAAAAAGTGCTACAGATTTTGTTGTACATTCTTCCTGCTAGGACAAGTACATTATAAGTAATCCCAATGTTGCTGCCTCAGAGAACGCGATTTCAGCTGCTTCCTGCTTGACATAGTGAACATCCAAATCACAGTGGAAAAAATTTCAATCAGAAACCTCTCAATTTTCTTAAATTTCTTCCAGGTGGTCTGCATAGCTGGTCACATAGTTTATTCTGCCTGCTTTAACAAGCTGTTAGTTGTTGCTACAACAGGAAGCACTTGTGCGAGGATGTGAGCACACTGGCAATACCTCGTGCATGGGAAGAAGTACTCTTTTGACCTCTTTCATCCTCTCAGTTTTTGTATTCTTCTCATCAAAAGATTTGTACACTGAAATTGTCACGCACAAACTCAACATTTTTGCATTTGAATCATATTGATACATCAGCTTTCTTTCCTCCCCCCCGTTTTCTTTTGTACATCTTCCTGTGCCTGTAAATGCCCAGAAAAAGCTGTAGAGTATATCCTTTTGGGTCCCAATTAAGATTCTGAACTGCTGTTCTCTGTATGATAACAACCTGAAGTGCTGACAACATGCTACCTGTCAACAGGCAAATGAAGGCCAACCATCTGTTCTACTATAAATTGGCTCCATTACTCTCAACTTGAAAATCCACTTTAAAGACTCCCCAATTATCCAGTAACCTGAGCCAAATGATGCAATGTTATTTTAACTAAAATCGTCATTGTGTACAAGAAAAATAAACATAAAAAGCTCTGAACAAAGAAAGATTTTTGAAAAGCTGTTTTATATCTGATTTTGTGTGTACGGCTCTGATGTGCATGCTGGAGCAGCTCGGAATTGCAGAAGCAAAGAGTATCAGATTACTGCTGGTTGAAAACCGGAATTTCAACTGATAGAGAGATGGCTATATGCTCCTGCTCAGGAGCCTTTTGTCTCAAAACACTGTAACTACAAACCTCCTGCAAATAAGTAACGCTCTCCTGGATGCACAGTACCTAGCATGGCTAGGCACCTGACACTGCCCCAAAGGTGCCGCCTGCCCCTGGGGACTGCAGGCTCACTTGCGTATCTCCATGTAGAAGTGCACCTACATAGCACAGGACCATGAGTAAGGTGATTAGCACATCAGTGCAAGAAGTTCAGAGGTGAGATACCAGAGAAAAAGGCCTCAGACGGGTTTGATTTGGGTATGCGTTTAGTTTAGTTGAGCTTGCATTTAATTCCAGGATTTTCATGTCCAGAAGTGGAGATCAGCAAAACCAGGCACTAAATGAAGGGTTCAGCTCCTGCCTGAGTCTCTGGTTTCCTGTCCCTAGAACATTTCCTATTCCTTAGGCTGTCTTCAAGCCCTTGTACTGCTTGCTGGCTTTTCTCTTTTGTGTATTCCCTGCTTTCCATCTCACTGAACTGTAGGCTTGACACGACTTTCTGAGTGATGGAATTACAACCTTCTTTCCTCCTACACACTGAGGAAAACTTGACCTGGCTTGCCCAGTATGCCAGACATGGTAAGCATGCACAGCTTGTACCTGTGCACCATAAACTGCACAGAACTGCAACTGGTGATGTACAGGGATCAGTTTGCCTATGGTACACTACCCCGGATCCTTTCAGAAGAGCAAGGGTACCAAAACCCAATTTTATTACCTTGGTAAAGTCTGCTGGGGAAGGCAAAAAAAAAGAGATGGTGAGTTTAGGCCAGGTTTCCAACACCTTGTTACATCACTGACACTTGTATGGAGAGTGTAAAATAGGACACAGAATCAGAATTTATATGGATATAAATGAACACATACACTGTGGGGATAATAATCTAGCCCAGACTTGCCCTGTTCAGTAACCAAAACTTGTATCAGCAGCTGGTTCAAGCAAGCAGGCCAGTCTTAAAAGCTACTCAGAGAAGGATTCATCTACCAAACATATCTCCAGACCCCTGCCTGCAATAATACTCAGGATTTTGAACACAGGACTCATTAGACCTCTATTTTAATCATAGAGACAGAAAGCTAAGTAGTGTAAGTATCTATCTACAGTGAAAATATATTTTAAATTTATCCATACATTTTAATGCCTAAAGATTACAGATAGCAAAGATATCATTGACTGAAGGGAAAGTAGTAGAAATGTACATGGGCTTAGCTTTGAAGATGCAAGAATTAGGATATGGGATTCTACTGGAAAACCTGCAGGCGTCTTCAGAACAATCTTCATGTGCATGTGGTAAATTAAAGCTTCAAAGACAGCAAACAAGGAAATCCAAAATAGGGAGACATAGGTATGTAAATGTTTTTGTTACTGTGATGACTTTTACAAAGCCATTCACCTGTATAATGCCTTATTGACAAGACAATGGTTGCAATTTGCAATACTTAAATGACACAGCAACACTCTGAAAATCTCTGTAAAACACTTAGCACCTAAACAACAGTACTTGATCCTAGGCTACGGGCCCAGCAAAATTAAATAACTGTTTTGTATACAGCCTTGTGTTCAGGAATAACAGTTTCTGCTCCGTGGTACTTACTAGGGAAGGTAAACACAAGGGAGTCACCGAGGAAGAAGAATAAGATGACACAGTTGTCTTCATTATTAAATGCATTTTTGAAGGTTCATATCTCTTCTTTCATACAAAAGAAAGGCAAGAATTTATAGACTGTACTAGATATTTCCAAGAAATCCAAATGAGTGTTGCAGCTTAACACCAGCCTGCAACTAAGCACCATGCAGCCGCTCGCTCACTCCCGTCCCAGTGGGACAGGGGAGAGAATAGGAAGGGCAACAGTGAGAAAACTTGTGGGTTGAGATCAGAACAGTTTAATAATTGAAATAAAATAAAATTAAATTAAATTAAAATAAAAATTTAAAAAAAAAATTTTGGTGAAAAGGAAAACAACAACAAAAAAAAGAGGAACAAACCGCAGGAAAAACAAGTGATGCAACTGCTCACCACCCACCGACTGACGCCCAGCCAGTCCCCGAGCAACAATCGCTGCACCCCAGCCAACTCCCCCCAGTTTATATACTGAGCATGATGTCATATGGTATGGAATAGCCCTTTGGCCAGTTTGGATCAACTATCTTGGCTGTGCCCCCTCCCAGTTCCTTGTGCACCTGGCAGAGCATGGGAAGCTGAAAAGTCCTTGACTGGTGTAAGCACTACTTAGCAACAACTAAACCATCAGTGTGTTATCAGCATTATTCTCATACTAAATCCAAAACACAGCACTATGCCAGCTACTAGGAAGAAAATTAACTCTATCCCAGCCAAAACCAACACATGAAGCAAAGGTGAAACTTGGTTTAATGAGTCAGGATCATATTGGTGTGACCATTGTAATATATCCAAATGAGGAAGATCATTGCCCTTCAACATAAGTAAGTTGCAGCCTTCAACAGTGGTAGGAATTTGCATTTGGCATGACCCTCGAGACATAGTTTTCAGTTTATAGACTTTAAATTGTTCCTCCTACAAATTGTGTGAAGGAAAGCCTGCCTCCTATTTTGATTACTAAATTATTGTGGGTGTTGCTGGCTGGCTAACCTGATGGGAGTTTTTGTTTCTGGTTAGGTTTGTCATTCTCCTTCCTGAAACCTGCAGCCAAAATTTTCACCCAGTACAGCTCTCTTTGCCTTTGCACTACCAGCACCATGCAACTGTCTGCATTTGCTGCATTTACAACTTCCTAGTAGTGTAAAGCCATAGGAATTGACACATACCCCCCTCCTTAGACAAGTGTTTCAAAATAATAAAACACAGTACTGTCTGCAATTCTGCCAGCTTCTTGTAGTATATAATCTGAAACAATGCAGATTGCTTAAATATAATTGCCTGCTCTGGCAGCTATATCCAGTATGTATTCAATGAGCTTCATATTACCCAATGCAGTATAGGATCTAACTGCACGTACTTCTGCCTCTGACCACCGCCCTGTAGTCAGGAAATCCTAAGTGAATGGTCAAAGTTGGTAAAAGTTCATTAAGTAGGTGACTCATCGAAGAGCTGGTCTACCTCCAAATAAACTCTGCTATTAACTTGAGCCAAATTGAAACAATATCACATTGCGTTATATTTTGATTAAGTCTGGAACAAATCTGGAGAGAATATAGGAAATAGATTTTATTAAATCTGTACCAAAGTCCTGAACCAAGGACTATTTTACATCTTCTAAGATATAGCATGTGAAGAGCATCATTTCTCATTGTCTCAAACCAAAGTAAGGCTAAATCATGCACCAAATCTAACCCAGGTTAGATCTCACATTGAGACACTAAGAACTCTATGCTATTTCAGATCTACATTCAATACTCACATCTCTAGTCACCAACTATTTGGAGATTTGGGGCAGGGGGAGGATCTCCAAGGATATGAGTCTGAACAAATAAAGCCAAGAACTTGTTTGCATGACATAATTGCTTACTCTGTGAACTACAACTACCTCATTTCTGGTTGCTCCAGTAAGGAACAGTTCATAAAGGACCTGGATATCACCTCCTAAACAAACATGTCACAACAGCATTCCAGCAAAAAGTGAAATATATCATGCATAAATACCTATTAACTGATGTAATATACAATAAGGGGAGGAGGAAATGTATATTCAACTATGTGACAGGTATTTCAAAGCACCACATAATTAGCTTTGTTTGGTTATTTTAATTTTGTTTTTATTGGCAAGATGCAGTATGAAAAAATCTACTAATTAGATAGGAAGTTCCCCTGAAGACATCTATCAGCTGTTTCTATTAATACAGGCAACTGTGAGTAAGTAGGTAGGAAGGAAAAACATTCAGAAACAACTTCTAGTTAATTAAATTGAGGTCTGGATGCAAAATACTTTTCCCCCATCAACAAATGTTCAGTCATATTTCCCAGAAAATGGGCTAAAAAGGTTTTTTTCAGAGTGAAAGATAATCCTAAAGCTGAGGATCATATCAGACTTTTAATTTCCATCTACTTTATTTCTCATAACTTCAACACAGTAACACTAAGTATATTATCTCTATGGATTGCTGAACTCCATGGAGAAAGCCACCGTCGCTGCTACTAAGAGGTATGTACACACGGTTATAGGCATTACAAATGTGTAGGATGGTAGAGCTTTTTTAACACTTGCGCTCCTTGGACTTACTTAGTTACAGAGTAATAGTACAGAGTATGGAAACATCACCAACTACCAAGACTGACTTCTCCCGTACAGAAAACCAGGATTTTTTTTCTTCTTGCCTCAAGTCCCAGATTTAAAAAGACCTTTTCTGATACTCAGGCTGGCCAGCCAGCAATTTGTCATGTTGCCATCCAAGTTTCTATTCTGCAGGCCAGGCTGTTGGTCAATTGAGGTTAAATGGTGTAGGAATGTGTTAACAGCGTCTAAGGAAAGATTTAGATTTGACGGGTTTCAGTAATACATAGACATAACTTGAAGGCAGTGTCCTTTGGTCCTAATGATGCTGCAGGGTAGCAGGGAAGGAAGCAGGGCAATAGCATATGACATAATAGACATTTGCTCAATATTTAGTGTCTTTGCTCTGTTCTGCCTAGCTAGCCCAGAAAGGGCAGAAAATAGCCACATCCTCTTCACTGTGTGGGCTGGAGCTAGGGCAATCCTCAGTGGTCCCTTTATATGGAGCCTACGTAGACACCTGGCATTGCATTAGCATCATGATTAGAGTGCACAATGTAATATCCCTGATAAGCTCAGCTGGGATGTTTATCTGTATGTGCCAGATGTAGAAATCTGCCTGGGCTTGGAGACAGCAGACAGTATGGGTGACCACCTGGCAAAAGAAGAAGTAACATGGACAAATACCTAAGCTGCATAGGTAGTCTTGAGTCCCAAGAGTGTGTACAGCCTTGTGGCCGGCCTCTGGGTGAGCAGGCAGCCTAACACAGCGTCTGGATAAATGCGGAAGTCTGAGGGAGTGTCTCCTTCAACCGTGGCACAGGGACTCCTGCGAGGCAGGTGGAGTGCCGGCTGCCATGGGAAGGGAAGGATGCAGAGCCAGTTACAGGAGATTGGCAAGGCAAGGTCTATTAAAGGAGAATCAAACAGAGTCTGTTCTCCCTACAGACCTGGTACTGAGAGCGGTGGGTGAATGTCCAAGACTGAAAAGAAACACTATTGTAATTCCTGATGTACACACACATAATGCAGATAGAAGTAAAGGAACAGCTGAACAGTGAATTTGCTAAACAGATAGAGCACACAGTGCGCTGTGCAGCATTTCTCTTCACACTTATAAAATAACTAGATCTCATGCTTATTTTGCTCCCCTCCTCTATATCTAAATTCATATTCTTTACCACCTGTGTGTGCAGAATGGAATAAATAATGATTACCACTGTGATAGAGAACTACTGCTAAAATCCCAGTAAGTCATCAAATGGTTGTTACGTACAAAGATAATGCAGTCAATAGTGGGGCTTTTTCAGCAGGGTTAGGCAGCAACACTATATATGCATGTTTTATTAGTTACAAAAATGGGTATTTCAGTATAAGCACTACATGTAGATCAAACTGACAGACTCCTTTGGGATTAAGCCCCATCACCTTCTGAATGCAAGACAAGCATAAAACCACTGCAGCAATGGGAAAAAAAAATCAGCTTGAAAATAATTAAACAGCAAGGCAGCCACCCATAATGATATTCAGCAGAACACATTAGGGACAGTTTGCTGGGAATGCACAAGAGCACTCCAGTTGTTTAATTAACATTGAAACGACGGTTCCACAAGAACTAAAAATCCTGTTAATTTATGTGTCTCTTAATGATGCTCATTTAAATACTGTCAACTTTTCTCCAGTTTAATATTCATGATTTCTAGTCATTAAAACACCAGGCTCAGCTCGTGGATTCACCGAGAAACACAAATTGTTTGATGATGATGTCAGTTCTTAGGAAGTTTTTTTCCCCTTAAAGTGTAAATCTCGCAGTCCTCATCACTAGGGTCATTGTAGTCTGGTCTATAAATATAATTTTTATCATTCATATAATACAATAAACTACAATGTTCTCTCTCTCCTTCAAAGATGATCCCTGCTTGCATAGTCAGGGGTTATTTATGTAAAGGTAGTTATCTTTTTATGACGGAGCATCTCAGCTGGTTAATGTAATGGCTTTATATATTGGGATACTGGGCTCAAATCCCACTTTAGATTATAAAAACTATTTTCATCCAGGGTAGGAAACATTACATTAAAAATAATTTTAGTGCTGAAAAGGCACTTGCAGCTGGATATTAAAAAGATACTGCCAATGTAGGCAGAAGTCAAATTTTGACCTCCCCAGAATTAGTATACACATAGTCTGAATGAACACTTGCTTCCATGAAACTTTTGTTTACCCTGTCCTTTCCCTGTGTTGGCAAGTTTAGGTAGTCTCTGATGCTGTCTCTTTGGCAGAAACGATAATGTAGCCTCCTGTGACTGGGACTTGTGCAGAAAAATATTATATATTGATCTTATACTGTCAGAGAAACACCCTAAACTTTTTTATAAATTTAAAAATATGGCTTAATTATACAGTTAATCTTTCACCTTTATCATGAGAATTTAGATTTCAAGGAAAAGCTGAACTTTTTCAGCAAGGCAGGGAGCAGGACATTTGGGACAGGACAAGCATGGACAACTAAAGATGGACATTTAAATGCTCTTCCTTTACAAGTGCATTTCTTCCTACTGTTTTTCTTCTGAGTACCAGACACTAGCATCTTCTTAATTTCTTCTTTTGTTGATGCCTTGTTTTCCTAGGCAAGATATATTATTACTTTTACTCTTCTTTTTAATACCCAAACAACTGAAAATCTCTCTTATTAGATATTTTACTATTTTTTCTAAGTGGGCTGTAAAAAATATTACTAAAGGGCACAGGTTCAGGCTTAAAAGACGTTATATACAAAGGACAACTGAAATCTTGTTAGCACACCAATTCCCACTGCATACCTTTAAGACCTAGCTGAGTTCCCTGTCTTAGGGGTTTTTTTATTATTCCTGTCAGATTTCCAGTACACATTGAAATGCAACAGTGCCATATAATTTTTCTGAAAGACAGTTTGTTTGGCATTTTAGACAGACATCCAACACAACAAAATGTACTTTATTATACAGAGAGAAAAATATTCTGTGAACCAGGCAGCACAGAACTTACACTACCTGATTAGTAGCGAAGCCAATATTTATCACCTACTTCTGCTTATTTCATTCTTTACATTTTATTCTTTCCTTGTTGTTTCATATTTACAATCTGCACTTCATAACTAAATAGCTTAATGTGGTTTACCTCTGAAAAAAACAGTCATAACTAGATGGTCTAGACATAATCTTAATAACTAAAATGCTATCCCGTATCTGAAATGCTTTTATGCAGTTACAGTTGCTATTTTCTTCCAGAAGTGTTTCAATTAAGCAAGTAATCTGTATTAACTTGTTGTGTACGCATTTTAATGTAATATACCTTATTTTCAGCATCATTCATCCCTGAAGAGATCTTTCTATTTATTCGAGTAGTCTAAATGTTCTTTTTTCAGCCAAAGATTCTTTTTTCATTAGACCTCACAAAGGCCTAATTATTAAATGCACTTTCTTGGGACCATAATTTTGGAATACAGTCTGATACATGGTTCTATCATGAAATATATGCCCATTTCTATTCTGCTTTAATCCATAATAGATTCTCCCCAGTAAAAATGCATTATAGCTCCAGACTGATCTATGAATGATCTATGCAATTCCAATGTCCCTATTGTTTTTCATGCTGATCACAGAAAAAAAATACTTGTTAACATCTTAATTTTCTTGGGAAACGAAAAGTTGGAATCACTGAAAAAGGATGCATGTCTTAAGGCAAAATATATTAATTCTATCTATGGTAACATCCATCTGTTTACATCACTACAGATAAATTTGATAACATAAACTTAACATAACTTATACAGCTCTTCTATTTTGGTATTTATATCTATATATCCAACCCTTTTGACATTGCTTTCAATAGGCAGTTATCCTCTTTTGAAACTTAGGCATTGTCTGTAAACTGGTTCCCAAATGAAAGCTTCCATTACATTAAATTGGTATTTTGTATAGCCAGCATGAAGTAATCAGCATATAATGTCTATTCCCAGTACATTTATTTACTAAACTTCTTCAGTGTCCCTAATCTTTGGCACTAATGGTTCAATAATTAAACAAATTATAATGAACAGTCTTGTCTTGTTCCTTGTTTTTGAAGCACTTGAACCCAATGCATGAGGAAAGTCGTTTTACATGCTAATTCAATTCTGAAAGCATTTTTCATATTTCTCCAACATCCCAATTAAACACGGGGATTCTACCAAGAAAAACACTTTCTCTGTACCTATACACTGAGAATAAGCCTCTTTTTTAGACTCCGTGATGTGCTAAATGTCACAGAGGAATTTTCTTGTACTTACCTAAGGGACTTCTTTTTCTAAAACACAGTTTGGTTTGCATCAGCATAAGCTTTCTTGCCTCTAACTCCACCAGGACTTAGTGGAAAATATTGCTTTCTATTGATTCAGGAGGGAGGTTGATTTGGTTCAGCCTTATTTGGAAGGAGTTTCAGAACTATTTGTAAGTGTGGAAAGTTGTCTGTTAAGTATTTTGTTTTCAACCAGAGAAGAGCCCTCCTGAAGAAGGAAGATACTTGTGTCCCAAACATTTCAGAGAGGCATCCAGAGCGTGCATGACTCTTTCCTATTTTTAATGATAAAATTGTCCTTTCTATGCATGTGTCACTGGACTATGTACCTCCATTACACAGCCAGACATTTTGAAACACTGCAATATATCAGCAGATCTTCCATATTTGCATGTTTATTAATATGCATTTTTGCAGAGATATGACACTTGCATTTTATTAATCCCTTTATTTTGCTTGACCTTGTTCCTGAACACTCCTTGTTCTTATGGCTATCTCAGATCATCTATTAAAAATAAGTCTGACTGCTCATGTGTCTAATTTCTTCCCCTTTGGGAAGAAAAAAGTGCCAAAGACCACTTGTTTGCAAATAGAAGATCTTTCTGGGTTTTGGCTCTTGTTTTTGTCAGCAGTGGCTCTATCGGCAAATAGACGTTTCGCTTTTTTTCTCTCAGGAAAGCCTATCTCTTTATTGCTCCTACGAAGTGCAAACTTGTTGCTCTAAGTCTGCACGTTTGCGTCTATGTCTTGTTTTTCCTAAATCCGCCATGCAAGCTAATATATATCCCTTTATAATTTCTTTAAAGGCCTCCCTCCTAGGATACTGAAGATAAATTCTGTAAGGGATTTCCCAGCATACGATTATTGTTTGATTTTCTGTTTTATTCACACTTTCTTTAAGTGTTACTTAATCTCCATCTTTTCTTCTGACATGGACTGTATTTTTATGAATACCAGTGTGTAGTCAGAGACACTGTTGTTCTAATTCTAAAATTGAGAATTTCACGTATTAGACTTATTGATATCAAAATTAAATCACCTGCAGTATGTGTCTTGAGCGATTCAGAGAAACAAAAAAGGATATTCCCTTAAAGTGTAGAAATACTCCAATGTCCATCAACTCTGCGTTTTATAAACTGATTCCAACATTTAAGCTTTTTCAGTGAAGCTTCTGGGATACTTGTTTATGTATCCTGTATTGGGCTGACGAGTCAACTATTATCTGTGAATCCAGGGCTGTTGCAAGCAATCAAACACTAAAAGTGGTGAGATCCACCTCATTTCAGTAAAAATTTTATATGGGTAAACATCAATGACAAAGTCATCTTCCTTCTGGATCTGGTTTGATCCTTTTACAGTCCTGCACTACTTGTGTGGCATTAATAAACACATAGTTTTAATAGGAGCAAAACACTGCTTCTCTAGAGAGCTCCCAATGGCCTTTTGGTGTCATTAATTTTTTTCTTTCAGGTGAGTTTCCTGATGAATCACTAGCCACATTTCCCTTTTTTACTGTTTTTTTTGTTTGTGGTTTGGTGTGGTTTGGTTTTGGGTTTTTTTTAATAAAGAGTATCTTTTAATAGCTTGCTTTTGCTCCATATTTAGAATCTGGTGTGCCAATTTCTTTTTTCACTCTTTCCATACCTAATATCAATATTAAGCTTTATCTTTATTTAGTAGTATCTCCCCCTTATCCTTGTGGAGGTTTTTTGTATCTCCATATCTGCTAATCAGACTTCTTCTGATTATATTCAACATCATACCCAATTATAGCATAACTTTAAACTATGCATTGGAACTATGCTCCATTTTTGCTTTGTACTATATTTTCTGGTGTCCATATTAGTAGTTGCAAACTTTCTTAACATTAACTCCTGTAGTCATTACTTGTTATTTATTGGAAATTTGTTTCTTAAACTGTATCTTTATAATTTTAGCAAAAAACTCATTATATACATTTTTTGCCATCAAGGCAGTATTTTTTCACAGTACAAGCACTGTGTTTTATTACATTCAAAAGGCATCCCAATTCCCTTTCTCTTATAGTTAATGAGCCCTCAGGTGAAATACACTTAACTTGAGTCTAATCAGTGCCTATTTGTTCTTGCTTCCAGCAATGAGGTCAGGAACTTTTGGACTTCCCCTGGCACACAGAAAGCATAGGTTTGACTTACCTGATACATATTTAGGGTTGTTGAGAACTCTGGAGCATAGTCCTCCAACAGAGATGTTTGCAGATTTGTGTTAATAAAGTCCCCTTGGTTATGCTCCACTGTTGTCTCTTTTGATGTCCAGAAAACTAATCACTATAATAATATAACTTTACTATGCCTGGATGACTTCATTTATTGCATTCTTATATGCTGATACTTTTTGAATTTTGACTATATCAATGCAAAAATTTGGGCATCTGCGTGTCAAGTGGCAAACAAGTTGTATGTCTGTGACCACCCTTTCAAACACTAATACTGCCCTTACACCCCTGTTTTTCAGTTCTAACCATTAGGTCATAGGCTTCCTGTTGCTTGTTCTCTCTCTGTCCCCATGACTCTTGCATAATTGGTTTTACATTGGCCCACTTTCAATTGGAAATGTAGACGGTATCCCTTGCTACCACTGTAAAATAGCCAATTTGCTGATAGGAAGAATATTCTTATTGAAGGTTGGAGGTGGATGTTTGAATCTCCTCAGCTGGAGCAAAATTTAACCTAAATTCCTTCATTCTGAGAACATTCTTATCACAAGGGTTTTGCTGCTTTGTCCTGTTCCCTTCCATGCCCCTTGCGCATTTTAAATGTAGGAAGTATTACCATCTTTGGATCCTTGTTCACAGAGTTCACTGACTGCAGACCTCAAAGAACTGCTTAAATACAAAAGAGCCAGGGGTTTGGATGTTTCCACTGGCACTGCATATTGCCCAGGTTAACTTCCTTCCCATTACTATGTTTGTTGTTTTAACTCTCTTTAGCCAATGTACAGAAAACTCAAGCACCTGCCTTTTACTTTTGAACTCTATTCCCAGAACTAAGAACCTAATTTTAAGTAGTGCAACACTGAGCACCAAGAACCCTAGTCCCTTTTGGGACCTATCTCGTAAGTCTGGCACGTTATTGTCCTCAACTCCTAAATCTGCTTCCAGACACCCCAAGAACCATCTATTTCCTACCCCAGACATACTGCTAGTCCCAAAGAAGCATGTCCCTGGCTAGTTCAGCTGGGGACACCTAGGCCTGTAGAAGCAAATTTCGGAATACTGTTATAAATTTAAGTTTCTTCCACAAAATATCCAGAAAGAAGACTCCTCTTTTTTTAAAACAGTAATTAAATAACCATATCTCCTTCCTCTTAATAACCTGTCAAGGGGACATTTAAATAGGACAAGGCAAAATCTTAATCCATCATGGCATAAAATAATGACATATTGTTTGGCTTGGGCAGAGAATGGTCCTACAGTATAGTAATTAAAGTATCCATTTATAAAAATTATTTCAATTACTGCATGAGTAAATATTTAAGTCATAATTCAGCAAAGTGCTTAAGAGCATGTTTAAAGCACACAGACTTCACAATCAAAAAGTGTGGTGCACACGTTCTTCTTGTCTGCAGTTGAACATTTTGTAATTCTTGGCATGTTCATTTTAGTTTGTCTTAGTGGGTCAGAAACATAGGAAAAGATGAAGTGAACCTAAAAAGATACAGTACACAGTAGATTGGCAGCTATCTCTTTTTTCCCCCCTAAGTAAAAATCAAACTAAGATTCTAGAATCATAGGCATGAAGCTAAGGAGAGCACAGGCTTTCATCTTCTGAACCAGTAACCAACTTCGCTAGGATTTACTTGCAAGAATGAATGATTATTTGATCAGCAAGGACTTAACGGACTTCACGTACTGCCCCATATTTAGTTGAACTCAACCTTTGTGTTCATCCCGTTACAATGCTAAGCATGTTTTGACTAAAAACAGGTTTAGAATGAATTCATAACTATTTGCATAAAATGTCATGCAAGAAGTCTCAGTACAGCCTCCTCCATTCTGTGTGAAGAACTGGACTCTCACATTTTCAGCAGATATGCTGCTCCTGCTGACAGCCAGTCAATGCCAAGAAACTGCCTGTCAAGAAAAATTTTTGTGCAGATACAGTGAAGATTCAGAGATCAGGTTTTATAAGGTTTTTACCATCTCCCTCCCGCCCTTCATGAAGCAGCAATATTCTTTTAGAAAGGAAGATTTGAGTGAGAGGTACTGCCTTGCAGCAGAGCACCTGGATAGTCATAATCTAAA
This sequence comes from Balaeniceps rex, assembly GCA_013401315.1. Classification (NCBI taxonomy): domain Eukaryota; kingdom Metazoa; phylum Chordata; class Aves; order Pelecaniformes; family Balaenicipitidae; genus Balaeniceps; species Balaeniceps rex. The sequence continues at coordinate 25,027 of VYZW01014953.1, forward strand.
ATATTCCCCTGATATCAAGGCATGGCCAGATGCAGGAGGAATGTCAGAGTGTCTAAATCACCATTCCAGACAAGAATCTGCAAATTACCTGAAAATGGTAATACTTCCAGGAGGAAGATCAACAGCATAGCAATTTACAAACACATTTCATTTCAGTTATTTATTTAGAAAAATTTAAGTAAAATCTTTACCCTTCTAATTGACCATAGGGAACAAAATATTTTGTTCATGTAAATTACAACTGTGATTAAAACATAAGGTGTACTTTCTTAATATTCATAGTGAAGTCTGCTACAAGCAGCATTAACATGAACTCATATATTTTCTTATCTCTCCAAAAACACATTTTTATTAAAATGAGAAGTTTATTATTTATTATTATCTTGGTAGGAGTTGGGGTTTATGCCTCTATAAAGAATCTAAACTGTCATATTTTCTTTATCCCATATTTGCCAGGTTGCCTTGTGGTTCATCTATTTGTTAAATGTATTAACCTGCTCCAGCCATTATGCACATTATAAACAACTGTGGACTAATTTGTGTTCATGTGTGGGGAGTATTTTCTCATAGTAGTGGAGTGATACGGTGAAGTTTATAACCAACTGATAGTTCAGTGAGTTTGTCTTTTAAGTTCAAATACTAAAAAAGGCCAAGTTAAAAAATGTTGTGAGAAATATTAAGCAAATGTTTATAAAGTGCTTTGTTCTGTTCTCTGAAAAGAAAAGCAAAAGAACATGAGAGTAAAGCATTGCTGATAAACCAGTCATTCAAGAACTACATAATCCTGTCTTTAGCTATGTGTATGTAAACAGCTTAACCCTTCCTTGAACTCCCTCTAACTCCTTAAAACAGCTTAAAACAACTTCTATTCACAAATAACACTGTCTAGCTCACCTAAAACTTGACTCCAGCTTGGATCCCTCGCCCCTGGAAGGCTGCTCAAGGCCAGTCCTGATTCTGAATAAATCCATGCAAACTGAAAACATAGCCAAGACTCAAGTTCTCAACAAGAGCAATCTCTTATTATGGTGTTTTTATATGAGTGTTTTCAAACAGCAGTTCCTAGTAGTCCTTGCCCAAGCCTGTGACTTTGACCAGCACAGGCAGTGAGTTAAATACTTGAATATACTGAGAGATCCAATTTACATTCTTTTATGAATATACTTCTTGCCTGGGGCCCGGCAGCATCAGCAGGCAGCAGGAGCTGTCACTGGCAAACAGTCTCACTTCAGCAGAACAATATCTGCACTCAAGCCCCTGGAGTCACTTTATTTTGGTCATACCTTGTGCCCTGGTAAGTTGTTCATAAGACTGTCCAGCCTCAACTCCTCTGATGCCAAAGGAGTTTTATTCTCCCTTGCCCAAAGAACAAAACCTTGCCACCCCCTTCAAACACGTTAGATACAGCATTGTGTGGTGGCTTGTGCCAACCGCCCTCCCTCCCACCCCCGGCCCAACCGTTTGAGCAAAGGTAAATGTGTTTGAAATGTCAAGATGAAGTCCAGTGACTTCTTGAACTACTTCTCAATAGCAAGGAGAGGGTCTCCATTAAGGGGCAGGTCACCCTTCGCTCTCGTGTCAAGTGATGAGTTTCCTGAGTGTATCCATGCTGACATTTGCTGTTACCCGTAGAAAGCAAAAACATAGAACAGAGTCATAAATTGCCAGTTGGCTGAGTTCAGTTTTGCTCCTTGTCCATTGTGTGGCTTTAGGTGGTAGAAATTACTACTGAAGGATTTTGAACAAATATTAAACATCAACAAGTTTCCTGGAGTATAGATAAACCTTGTGGTTACAAGGAAAATCTTACATCTGTGTTTACTTCTGCTTTAAAGACAGCTTCACTAAAATTTGGGAATGAAAAATTGTCTTCTTACTTTTGCTAACATGACAGAGCACATAGTGATACCCACAGTATTGTGTATATTGTCCTCTACAAGGAATAGATGAATGTTGTTATTTATATTAACATCCTACATAACAGCCTTAATCACAGACTAACATTACATTGTATTTTTGCCATACAAGCACAGAACAAAAATCATCTCAGAGTAGAGTTTACAGTCTTTCTGTTATACAAATGGCGAACCTGCCACAGAAAAGCAAAGAGAAGTATTTCAAGTTAAAAGTGATGTATTTATTTTTACATCAAATAAGCTATGCATAAAATACTGATCTTAAAAATGAAATATTAACATACTAGATGTCTTCTTTTTGTTTCTCCTTTGGCTTAAAAATGGAGCTGATTAGACAGGTTCACCTTTGTTTGTACGTAGGTTCCAGTCAATACCACTTTCAGGCCCTGTTCTGAGCCTAGAAAGGAGACTATATTTCACCATTTTCCTAGACTTGCAAGAAAATCCCACAAAAATGGTATCACTCTGTGCTACAGAATAACTATACCTCTTCACCGCTAACAGAAGTAGGGATGTTTCTCCATGTGACAGCCCTGCAGTACAGAAGAAACAACTTTAAAAGGACTGGAAAAAGCCACGGGTAGATTCTAGAGATACTATGTGTGAAGAAAAACATCAGTTTTGACCAAGATGAGGCATTTCATTTATAACCAATACCAACATAGTCATCTGATTCACAGCTGACTAGAGGTTTTGCAGCTGAAATCCATTAACTGAAGGAACTATGACTCAGAGCCTCAAAAGTGTTGAGCCACCTAACAAATAGGTGGCTAACTGAATAGAAATCAAGGCATCTAAATACCTAGAAGGGTGATGGCCTTGTCACCTCTTAATAAGAGAAAGGCTCATAAGGCTGCTACAGGTTAAGAATAACCAGAAGTTGCAGAAACCACAGTCAGCTAATTAACTGCTGTTTTCTGCAGATATATTAGTATTCCTCACACCTTTGCTCCCAGATCTGCTCCGGTTGGTAGTTTCAATCATCAATGCGCTCACACTAAGGCTGCATTAGCAAAAAGCAGCTTGCAGGTGGGTCTTGGATTCTGGACTCATTCAGGAGCATTAACATGCTCTGGGTGTCTTAGATATGTCAGAAGTGCAAGAGCCCCACTTCTTCCCAGTATATACTCTTTGCAGTCAAAACTGCAGAAAGGTCTGCAACATAACTCGATGATTTTCCAGATGAGCCAGTGCAGAGACCAAGGCCACGTGCCTTTCACCAGAGGTTGTGCCTGTGCTTTGCATGCCTCAGATTTGTCTTGTATGAGTTTAGAAAGTCATCCATTCCTTCATTTAGGGAGGACTTAATTTATCTTTGTACTTCTCCTGCACCTCGAGTTAAAAGACAGACATATTCATAATGCATGGTTTTGTGATGTGTGCTCCATGACAGCTACAATCTGTGAACGAGGCACCAAAACTCCTTGAGAAAAGTACTTGCTGAGAGCTGAGTCCATAGCCAGTCAGATGTAACATCCTTCTCCTTCACTCTATACATTACAGTGGTGAGGGTACTCTTTTCTACCCTCCATCCCATAGGTTTCACTGCTGACAAACTCTTCAGCATCTGCATATTGAGATATGATACACAAACACACATCTGTCCCCAGTCCATCACTTCTTACCCTCTGAAACTTCATTTTTGGTTTAAATGTACATTTAAACAAGGGAGATTTGGAAAACTTCTGGTCATCTTCAGAGTCAGTGAAAAATGTAACTGGCAACTACATTACAAATGCATTTAATCCATTAGTCTATCTCATGTAACTGAGATTAGTAAATGCAAGGCTTAGATATGTTCCTTCAGTATCTAGCAGTACTTGTTTTCTGACGAGTCATCTTGCTTTTCTGATTGCTCTCATTACAGGCTCAGGAAAGAGCACAAGTCACTTTTTAAAATGTATCCACTTCCTGACACTCATTTCAGAATAGCCAGAACAGCAATCCTCTTGTGTTAGCAAGCTGCGGCTCTCCTGAAACGCAGATCACCAGCTGGCTCAGGAAGGCGCATTATAAACCCCCTCTCTCGTGCCTCAAAGGCACGCTAGGATGGAAACATAGCTGTCCACCCGCCCGGTACGGGTGCGCTAATGGGATCATTTTAGGTGAATGATCTGTGTTCTTCACTGGCTCTGTGTCCCTTTCCGGTCTGCTTGGAGGTTACAGCTGTGATTAAAACCTTGAACAGGGTATTTTTCCCAGCAGATCACAATGGCTGAAATCAATAGGAGATTTTACAGTAATGCAGTAATGGTCCATATAATGAGGCTCAGCCTGGAAAATTTCCAGTGAAGACCTGTGCCTGAGGAATTCTGTACCTCTGGTTTAAAAAAAAGGGGGGGGGGAACATTTCATATTTAAGTTTTTCATGGCTCAGTGTAAAATGTTTCTCTTAACTTACACATTTCCTTACTGGCAGTGACTATGGAATTCATCAATAATGTCATTCATGGAGGCAAAGGCTGTAAATAACCCACCTAAGAATGTGACTTTAAAAAACGAGGAACGTGAAGCCCTTTTGGGTAGAAGAGATGTCCTTCTGGATTATGTACGTGACACTCCAGTGTTAAAATTAGGGTCTCTAGTCGAAATACATTTCTCTCAGATCCTTCTCCTTCTCTTTGCCAAGGCTTTCAGAGAGGGTTTTATTTTTCGTTTATGATACCCTGAGGAAATACCTCTCATGTTGGGTCAGCATCTTGAGCTGTCTACAGCATTTTCAAGACTAGCTTCCAAGGTTTTGCCCTCTGAGAAAATCAGTAGAAAGGAAGGCATGATGTGAACGTACATTAGCTGGCCACAATCTCCCTGCGTGGCTGCTCTTAGTGCACAGAGTGGCTCCACACTGCCTGGCTGGCTCCAGTGGAGCTGCCCTTCCTGAGCAACAGGAAAAGTCACTACAGTGTGAGTGATGCACCACAGCCTAGCTCCCCTGACCAAATTAATACAATTACTATATTAATTAAAAATTGCTGCCCAAAGGCAGTGCCTCAGAGCCATAGTTCCTTCCCTGTTTTCCCTTGAATGTTTCTTTACCATACAAATTTAAGCTCCTGGTTGCTGTCCAACAACACAAACTCGGAAGGGGTTTCAGCCAAGGTCCCCTCTAGTCCTCTGAGGTTGGTCTGAACAGCCTGTGTTATGCCCAGGTGTTGGTGTACAAATACTTCATGCAGAGGTGTAAGAGAGGTGCTAGTGCACCCCTATTCCCTTGACCAGGGATATAAGCTGAGCTACAATGTTGCCCTTAGTTTTTAGGAAACTAACACAGGTGAGATGTTTCTCACCTTCTTTCACTAATTTTTCGTTAGTGAGATCTCCTGAGCGTTGTTTGTAATGACTCCCCTCAACAGATGAGTCCATGACTTGGTAGTCACCCCTGAGTGATCTGTGAAAGAAATGAAAAAAACAAACAAAACGAACACTTTCCATGATGTACCTCACCCACTAAGCAACCCTGCTCAGGGAGGGAAGATTTCCTTCCTGATGCCTACAAATGATCAGCTTGTGCCTTGAAGCACTGGGCTGGATTCGATTACACTAATCATTATTTCAGTTCATGTAACTCCAGACTACTAGTGATACCCAATGACTTTGGCACACTGGGAATTCAATCAAATGTTTATACTAAGGGGGACTATTTACTTCAGCCCCTAGAGGTACCACTGAAAAAAAATTCCCTGAATATCACTGAAATTAATATTAAGACTTTATACCCTCATGTATTTTTGAGGATTTATATATGTTGAGATATCATTTTTCCTACCACTTATCCTCTTACATACTCCCACAATATCTCATCTGTGGCATTTTCCCAGATGGGGCCCACAGCAACGTTCTTGTAGCTTTTGGCTCACTTAACATTCTCGCTTAACAAAATCCTTGATTTGACGAGGTCTTCTCTGCTACAACGCCCAGCTCTACAGAGTGCCAGACACTGCCTTTTGCTGACACACATCCCTGTTTGCTACGTGACATCCTCTATGCACAGCACACCCCAAAAGCGGCCATGGGCCTAATTCTCCTCTGTCCCACGGTCTCCTGAGCAAAAGGAAGTGGTGGGTGTACCCACGCAAGCCACAGCCAGAGAAACAGCAGAAATTTGGCATTCTGCATCTGTGTAGGCACCAAGACAAAGTGAAAGGCGGCGGATAACTGAGCTCTTTATTGCTTCCCTACCACAATTTTCCCGTTTTCAAAGGCGTTCCAACTGGAACGACAGGGCTGACAGCCTGTGCACTGGCTTTGATGGGCTCTGCCTTAGATTTCTATTTCTGGGTGTGAAGACCTAATTTTCAGAGGCAGGTAATTTTTGAAACTGAGCCTATATCCCTTTCACTGCTCTTGATTTACATGCAATTTGCCAAACAATTAAAATGTGCATATTGTCAACATAAGGCCAAAACATCTCTTCACGTCTTCTTCATATTCGTTTTCCCACAGCACAGGTTTTCAACAAGTGAACTTGGCACTGAACAAAGCCTTCCTGCCACTCCTGACTGAATGGGGCTTCCTTCAGTCACCCTGCAAATGTTCACATGTGGCATTTCATCTGATTTCATCTTTGTGTACTCAAGCACAGCCTCACATTTTCTTTTGCGGTTTCTTCCTCCCATTATGAACTACTTTTCTTCCTTAACAGCCCCTTAACTTGTACAGGCTCTTCTATCTAAACTGTTTTCTTATTTATCTTTGAATTGAGCGCTAGTCATGCAGTCTGTGACATACAGATTTTTTATAGGTATCTCACAAGCTCTCAACGTTTCTTACATTGCTCAAGTCAACAAACAGGGCAAAACACCTGCCAATTATTTCCCTGAACTAAGCCAGCTTTCCTAAGTCAATCAGTGTGTTCCCATCCCGATATGTAATCATCGGCTCCTTATCTCAACCTGCCAATTCATGCTGCACTTCTGACAGACCAAATTGATATTTAGATGCTATTGAGCATCTCTTCACACAATTGTTTGCACACAGGTGTGCCATGAGGTTCTCTTCACTTGTTACAAACATGTCAGGAACCTCAGCCACATGTCTTATCCAGAACCTTTGCACAGTGGAGATAACAAATCATCTGCCACTCTCCCAGGAGGAACTACAAAAAATGGCCACAATGGGAAAATATTTATTCTGTACTGTCACGTCCCGCATAAACTCTACACCATAAGAGTATTTTAAATAGTGCTTTTTAAGAAAAATAAAAAAGCAAGAGGAAAGATTGGGCAGTAAGAGAATGAGCTAAGATTTCAGAGAATTACAAATAATTTTCTGCATATTAGACAATATTCCTTTTACACCGTATCCAACTGATTTTTCTAGGAAATGTCAACATACAAGTGATTGCCATGTGATTGCCTAAAAATTGATACTATACTTAGGAACATAAGAATTAAAAAAAAAAACCTGCTAATTAATGAAGAGCTTCCACTGCCAATTACTACAGCTGAGATCTTTACCTACAAAAATCTTCTAGGATTCTTTATTTAAAAAAAAAATCTAATAATAATAATCCTAAATAATATTAGAATTTTGCAGTGTAAGTAAACTAGGAGTTCTCAGATGTGCAAAGTAGCCGTTTGGTCCCAGACTTTATCTCAAAGGAAACAGCATTTCATGCAGTTTATTCAAGACAAAGCTGGCTTCTCCATCATGAAAATTTTTCTGCGAGTCTATCTTCCATCTGTGCCTTGGCTTTGTCCTACAAATCATAGGCAGTATAAGGCACTGAACTTCAAAACTGCAATGTTTTCTTATTTAGATGCTACTTGTCTAATCA
>VYZW01014954.1:0-25195 GCA_013401315.1 Balaeniceps rex
TCCAAAACACAGCACTATGCCAGCTACTAGGAAAAAAATCCCCAAACCTCTATCCCAGCTGAAACCAAGACACACACTAAGGTCCGTTCTTTCAGAGCTGAGACAGATCTGGTTGCTTGATTTGTTTATAACATGTCACCGCAAGATTCCTTCTTATCCTACTCCCAACATTCAAAGCCTGCAGCTCTGCAAAGAGGAGCGCTGCTCATTCATCTGTCTCCCACTACTCTGTAGCTCAGCATTTCAGATCAGAGGACAACCTTGGTACGGCTGTCCTACAGGCACAGCTTCAGGCATCTTCTTCTGACTATTAAGCAACAAGATAACATTGCTGGTCACCTGGAGTTGAACCCATGTCGAACACCAGAAGAGAAACAGTATCTACCCTGTGGCTTCCTTGAGATGCACCAGTCTGAAAGACTCCACAGCTGCCTTCTCCCTCATTTGGAGCCCTGATTTGCCTGGAACTCTGAGAAACAAGCTGCCAAATGCTGGTTGAAGCTATCACAGTCTATATGGGCTTGCTATACAGGCTGCGAGGGCATGTAGAGCCCAGATGCAAGTACAGTGGTGCTTTTAAAATAATCCAATACCAACTATGCAGGCGCGTGGATGCCTATGTCTTCGGGGGGCAGTGCATCCTAAAGAAGCAATCACTATTTTCTCTAAATATCATTATAAAAGAAAACCAAGAGGACATGGACTCATTTGTGCTTATACTTCCAGTGTCTTTTCATTCTTTTTTCTCTTCAATGCAGACCTCAATACTGCATATAGTCCTTTCTTAAAAGTAAAATCAACAGCTTTGAAAACTGGAAGTAGATGTGAACTGGGAACATTTCAAAACTTCATGTAACTGGATAAGAGTATGCCCACCCATAAATCACTACACTGGATTGTGGAGTTGGAAGGAATTTGAAAAATCTTTCTATTATATAAACTGCTAATAGGGTACCGAGTAGTACAGGAACCAGGATGACTCTAATCAATAAGCCTTTCAATCTGACAATGAATTGCTGAAAACTAGCCTTATAAAAACATTTCTTATTACTTCTGATTTCTCTTGTTAGCTGCATTTCATTTTGTGCCTTGGTCTTTAAGTGCCTGTGCTACATTTCTGTCTTTGACCTTAGTAACCTCATACAGTTTCTACTTCCTATGGACTTCATTCTCCTATTTGGGGTTGTTCTCTTACTACACTTTCAATCTTTCCTCCACAGTGAAGTAAGTTTGCACTTAGATATGCTTTTTTGGAAATCTATCACTATTATGTTGTTATTTCTCATTCCCATCATAGGACCTGTATATAATAACATATCTTAGATCACTCTCACCAATGTTACACTGTCCGGACATCCTCAATGACTTTCTCTTCTTTGTTTACAAAGAGAAGAGCCCTCTAGCTATTTCCTTCACCTTAAACATCAAAACCTTACCAATGCATTTGAAAACTTGCTGGATAATGTCTCCTGCTGTATTCTTTTCCAGGCAGACACTGGTGATCTGGACCTCAGAGCAAGCCCATGCATGGCTGGTACGCAAACAGGGCATTTTTACCTGTTTCCCCTTGACTGTGTTTCCTGAACAAGCTATACTCTTTCATATACAGCATGTAAATTATTCCATCAGCTATCTGTTACATGAATTAATTGCAAGTTTGGTCACATAACAGAACTGTATCCTTATCGTAAGTTCTCTATTTTTTGAATTTTTATACAAGTACCTAAGTTTTTTGAGCACTGGCCTACTTTTCTCATCCTTATTATTTCTTTAGGTGAAAAATCTCCTCCAAATGAAATTGTAAAGAACGTTCTGCCTTTCCAGTCTGCAGACAACAATACAAATCATAACTGATCAGCATTTAAGATTCTAGAAAAGCGAGATAGCATAAGCAACCTAAGCCTCAATTTATTTTTGAGAACAACAAGCCCTAACATGATCATGAGAAGTTCTCTGCTCCAATAGAGGGGGATGTTTTTTCATCTATTCAATTCAAAGCAATGGCATGAACACCAAAAGAAGATATGCTGGCTTCCCTCTAACAAAGTATGCTGGATTCTTCTAAAAAAGGTCAACTTGTTAAAAAAACCCCAAAAAACCCAAACAAACAAACAAAACCCCCCAGTTTCTACACCCTCTCTAGCACAAAGTGGAAAGTTGCTTCCAGGTAATATAAAAAGAAAACTACAAACATGTTTTTCTAAGTGACTTAACTTTTCAGTAATTTCATGGCCTTTTCATTGTGACTTCCTGACCTAGTGGAAACGTTATTGATCTCTTCACAAACTGTACAACTGAAAATGAGGATTGTCTCTGATAAAAAAAACCTCATAGAAAAAACTCAGCTGGTCTTCCCACAAAATCTACTTTCACGTATGCTGTAATGATGTAGAAACAGATTAAATATAATTCAAAATACTGCCACAGTTCACATTTCATGCCCTATGTTGGCATTTCTGATCTCAGGAGCAGAAAAGTATTTTCTCAAATGATTCCATCAGTTCATGTTTCATTGCTGAATCATTTGTTGGTTTTGACTGTTACATGCTTATCTGGAAACTCAGCGCTCTTCCTTACCTAGCATTAAAGCATCAACATAATATATTTCTTACCTCTCCATTGCTTCCAGGTGCCTTCTACACAGCCGACTTTGTCTGCATTTTAATGTTAGCTGGTTTTGTATGGGTGACACATCCACATTTCCTTTAGAAAGGACTTAAATTCTGCAGAAGTAGGACTAGATTCCCACTTTCTAAGTCCTACCAGAATAACAATTTTAAGGCTAACTTTATGGAGTACTTCAGGGTAGTTTCTGATGGACAAGTATCCCACTTTGGTGACAATGAAGACAACCTTACCTTCCAGTAAGAACTGATGTTGGGACGAGTGTGGAGAGCCCTTCCCAAAAGAAAGGGCTGTCCTTCCGGCCTACATGTAAGAGCTGGCCTACTCTATGCCATCTGCTCCCAGAAGGCAGGAGCAACAATAAACCACCGCTTTCCTCTGTTACTAGATTATCAGGTGGCATACTTGGCAGGTTATTTATTTCCATGGGAGGTGAAACATGCTGGCAAAACCAAAAACTCCTGTCCTTTAGCCCAAGCAGGGTGCTGGGTGCCTCCCAGGGGAAGGAGTCCTCTCCTGTGCTCTGAAGGCTTTATTAACCAGAGGGCTTCAGTGCATGGATACAGACCTCACCAGGCAGGGATTACAGAGGTGGGAAACTTGCATTGCTTAACAGACCACAAGCATAGCTATAGCGTCCTCTCACTGGGAGTGAATTTAAGCACAGAGGAAAACAGGATGGAAATAGGGTAAGTCATCTCAGAACCTCAAGACAGAAGAAATTGTTTTCCTTAGCTGGATGTTTCCTCCGTTTCCCTGTCATTGGCATGCCAGACTTGCTTTCTAAAGTATTTGTTCTTGCTTTCAGAGAAATTGGACTGAAACGCAGTAGTTGGACTTTTTTTCCAGCCCCAGGTGATTTGCTTGTACCACTCCTCAGACCTCTCAGCACTGTCTGCTTAGACCCTAGATGCAGCAACCAAAGCAGAAGGGACCTCAAATATACTGCCATTTAGCATTCATCTTCGCGGTTATCGCTCCTTTCGTCTCACCCTTGCTACAGTCTAGCCTATTCTACACCCCTTGTCACTGGGCCTGCCAGAGCTTTCCAGAATGCAAAGGTGAGAACTAGATATACTCTAGGAAATATTTTCCATTTGTACTCTCAGTACTTCATGAAATGCAAGCAGACAATTTGGCAAACACTTTCTTTCATTCTGTTCCACCCGTATCCCTGAGCTACAGCCTAGTGACCAGCCATTCTGGTTATAAAAATTTTTCTAACTGCATTAATGTTACTAATATTCACATATTCTACAATGTAAAATATTCATCAAAGTATTGGAAGTGTTTAAGTATTTATTACTCATTTTTTCCAGGGCCCTGTATGAGCACCTGGAGAAATGACTGAAGAAGCCAGCTTCATAAAATTGATTGCATGCATGAGGACAGATCCAACACTGCTGTTCATTAGCTTTATTAATGTTAGGCACTTCTGCCTCCCTAGTACCTTGCTCGATAACTCATGCTTGCAAAAAACAGATGAGAAAACACAGATTTCTCTAAAGCATGAGCACAGTGAAACATTCAACACAGTGTTATAATCAAAGACAAAAAACACTTGGGAACCTAGCCTGGTTTTAAAGCTGGGCAGGTGGGAAGAAAGGGGGCAGAGAGAAGTTTTGCTGCACATGTTCTGCCATGAAACACTGAAACAGAGAGCAGTTTAAAGCAGTGTGGGCTGAGTAGCCCGGGGGCTGGATCCAGCCCTTGAAACACTTTAACTTGGCCTCCTGACCTAAGCAAGACTTGTCTTAGAGAAAGCTAAGAACAGCACATATTATCCTGCCAGGCAAAACTGCTCCCTTCTCCTGCTTGCTCCCCATCTGTCAGAGCAAGCTGTGATGTACAATGCACTCTGCCTTCTCAAAGAGCATGGCTGAGCCATCCCCAATGTACTCCATGCTGCTGTACAAGGTGGGCCCTCAGCTTCCTTCTCCTCCACTTCACCATGGACAAGGGACCGTGCATGCCTCAGTGCCTCAGCTCTACACCACATCTTTGACTCGTGCACATCTCAGGCTGTGCCCAGGAGCTGCACGTGCAGCATTGCTGAGCCAGAGAGATCAGCACATCCAATGCCCAGAAATGAGTTAGAAGACCCTTCTCTGCTCTACTTGTTTACAGGAAAAGTGCAAGCGCATAAAAAGTTCCTGGGACTTTTCTCACTGATGTTGTTCAGTGCTATGCTCTCCATGATTTCCTTTCAGTTTTCCATGCCTTATTGAGGCCTTGTGATATCAATACAAGATGACAGCCTCCACAGTGCCATTAACATCCATTAGCCAGCTGAGCGAGAAGCAACTGACCCAAACCTGTGTGCCACACAAGTCAGACCACAAAAAGAACGGGTATTTAAGATCAGTAACTATATTTTTGAATAAAGCTGCTTATTCTATGAACAAAAGGCAATGATTGCTGCGTTACTCAAAATGACTTCTCAGAGTAGCAAGCAATCATAATTTATTGCAAAACCCTCATGCCTTCCTAGTTTCTCATGCAGCTGCTTCCACCATGTGGCTTTTTATCAGGTGTCTGGACATAATAATAAACTCAGCACTGCTGTTGCTTCTTAAATATATGACCCCTAGCCCCATTATGCCTTTAACATACATCTGTTATGCCTTTAACTCCTAACACTTGGAAGTATTCAAGGTCAGGTTGGACAGCACTTTGAGCAACATGATCTAGTGGAAGATGTCCCTGCCCATGGCAGGGGCATTGGATTAGATGATGTTTAAAATTCCCTTCTGACCCAAACCATTCTCTGATTCTACCTCAGCAGTACACACAATTTTCTTTCAAAGGCACGTTCCCATTGTGTAAAACTGCTGCATCACCTTTCCCAGAGCACAGATTTCTCTTTTTGGGTCATAGGTGTGTATAATTACTTCATTTATCTGTATGGATTTCAGTTTAACTGGCCAGTTTCTGCTTTGTTGATATTAGATCAAATCAGGAGTATTTCATGATCTAACGAACAAGCATAGTTATGTTCTGATTAAACTAATCCTAACAAATTAGAACAAAACAAACACATACTAAACCAGGTAGAAAACCGAGCAAGGACACAGAATGACAGTAAAAATAATATTGTGACATTGGCAATAATTTGTAAAATTCCTTCTGCATATAGTTTGCCAGAAGTCCCAACAGCTACCATATTTTCTGCAATACTAAAAGATAACGAAGTGTTAGAATTCTCATGTCAATGTGCTGAAAGTACATAAATGCAAACAACTACCAAAGATAGATGATTACATAGAATAAAAGAAATGAGACATGAAACACTCCAGTGCCAAAATCTAATGATTTTGGGATCAGTCTGGAGTAAATGTATGACTGAAACAGATGATTTACAGTATATTGAGACTCTAAACAAATTAAAACATCAATGAATACCCAAATTTGATCTCAGATATTTTCATAAGAGCAAAAAGAATTGCTTCATTTGAAATAATCTATTGTAGTCTTAAGTAATTTCCTTCTGGGCTCTCTTAGTAAACTATTTCATTTGCATGTCTGCCTTTAACTTCATTACAAGCAGATTTACTGCACTGCGTATCAGCCAGCTAGCATCCCTGAACTGATCCCTATTTCCATCATTATTCCGTGTAACTTCACACTTACTTTGTATGCTTGTCTATCAAATCATAGTAAACTTTCTGCAACTTTTTTTTTAACTCCTGCTTTTAACTGAATTTCTGGAAAAAAGCTCTCCCTTTGTACAAATTCACCACCACTAAGAAACAAAGAATAAACAAGAAACAAATTAAGTAAAAAGCTTGGTGTGTCGATAACCATATACCTCTTTGCATTTTAAATGTCCATTTATTACTATACAACCTTCATAACTACAGATTTGAGAGAAAAACGTTACTGCAAGAGAAAGAAAAAGGGACTTCTAATCACAGAACTTAATTTACTGGTATATATAATTTTTTTTTTTTAAATCAAATCACTGCAGCCTCCATTTAAAAAACTTGTGCTCACTTTCTCTCTTCTAAGCATTTGTGCTGTTCTCTAATCTAACTACTGAGTATCAAGGGATTCTTCTTCTGGCATTCAAAAATAAAATTCCTCCTCAGACTCATTTTAGCTCATTTCTCCTTGAACGACAATTCTTGTTACTTCACTTTTCACACACCCACACGACTTTTTGAAAGACTTGCAAATCTTGTAGACTACTGATTCTGCTGAACAAAATATCCACTGCTGTTTGACAGACTGTGTAATCACTGAAAACTCCACAAAAGCACTCCCATCTCACCAACAGGTTAATTTTTCAGTCTAGCAGGACAAGAATTTTTCTTGCTTTTCTTAATTTTTTTCTGGGCAAAATGATAACCATTCTCCAGAGAGCTTCTCTTTCACTTGGTGACAATTACACTGTTTGAACTTTCAGTGTAGTTACTAAATTACCGCTCCCTTAACAGACCAACTGGTAGCAGAGACAGGAGGCAGAAGAGTCATTAAGTAACATCTAGGGTTTGTATGTTTGTTTGTTTGCTGTTAAGATGAAGAACCCTTTCCGTAAGGATTCCCTGTGGGAATCTGAACAGCATTTATAAATATAGATAGTACTGGGTCTGGCTGGGATGGAGTTAGCTTTCTTCATAGCAGGCCCTATGGTGCTATGTTGTGGATTTGTCACTAAAACAGTGTTGGTAACACAGCCGTGTTTTGGTTACTACTGAAGAGTGCTCGCACAGCCTCAAGGCCTTCTCTTTTTCCTCCTCTGTCCCCCTCCCAGCGAATAGGCTGAGGTGGGCAAGAAGTAGGGAGGGGACACAGCCCAATGGGTATTCCATGCCATATAACGTCATGCTTAGCAACAAAAATGGGTGGAGGAAGAAGAGGGTGGACTTTTCGGCTTCCAAGGTGGTTGTGTGGAGACTGGCTGGGCATCGGCCTGCCTGTGGGAGGTGGTGAACGATTTCCTTTGCTTCACTTCCCCGCCCCCCCCCCTTTCCTTCACTTACTAAACTGTATTTATCTTGACCCATGAGTTTTCTTGCTTTTGCTCTTCCTATTCTCTCTCTCTCATCCCACTGGTGATGGGGCAGAGGAGGCAAGTGAGCAGTTGTGTGGGTGCTTAGCTGCTGGCTATGGTCAACTCACCACATTAGATAAGTATACACCTGTAAAAAGGGGCATGTGTGGAATAACATTAAATTCTAAAGCTTTTCAGGCTATGCCAACTTTTGCATCAGCCACTATGCAGTGAATGCTTCCTCCCATCTGTTCATGACAGTTCTCAAGAAGCTGCTGTCCAGCTCAAAATTGCTCTGGCATAGCTTCATCTAGACCCCTAGCACTTCAAAACTCACTCTGTAATGGAACAAAAATGCTATACCTACTGTAGAGGTTCCTCAGCTGAAGAGAAAGAGAGCATTTGCAGTACCTGACTGACAGAGAGGGAATAAGACAGAATTTTAGATCTCATACCTATTTATTTCTGCTTTTGTTTCTCCTAGATGGCACATATTAAAACATTTTTTTTATCCAAAGCAAGAAAAAGCTCATTAGCTCTGAAGAGCACTTTAATTGTCTTAGCAATAACATGAACAGGTAAGAATTCTGGCTTTGTAAAGCATAACTATGTTTTAGATGACCATAATATCATCTAGGGGTATGAAATGTTTCAAATACTGCAGGGGCACAGCACCTAAATAACGGGTAGATAGAAATGCACCTGAAAGGGTAACCAGCTATTGAAAGAGCAACACCTGTGGAAAACTCAAGATTAGCACAACTGAACAGCTTATGCTTAAAAAACAAGAGTAAATAACTGGCATTTAGCAAGGTTTTGGGCCACTGAAATAATCAGTGACTCTACCTGGAAGGAAAGGAAGAGGATGAGTAAATGCATCAAACGTGCCTCCAGCCCACGAGTCTTTCAACTGCTTTCCAGTGTAACAAGGACAAACATGGTCCGGCTGAGAAAAAAGAACAGGCAGTCTTTCAGTATGCTGTGTTTCAAACCCCTGTGCTCCAGATTACTTAAAAGTATGTCACGGGCTGGAGTCAGAGATAGTTGCATATATGCTACTGGCAGAACATTTATGATTTATCAGTGGGCTCTAGCTCTCCAACATCAATAAATTATTCCTCATTTTCTGCCCTGTATTCTATGTATACACAGCACAGTGCTACTCTAACATATTAAGCAGATACTGTATTTCGCACCAGAAGAACTATATTTTAGATGCTGATAGTCACCAGTATTGTTTGTCATTTGCACTCAAGTAACAGAAATTTCTAAGCTCTCTGGTGACTTCTGAGATTCAGCTCTTTCCCCCTGATCCTGCTGCATGCCCAGAAATTTTTCTTCTTTCACAGAAAGCAGCAGGAGTTTTGCTCTGTCTAGCCAACTTTTTTTTATTATATTGAATTAAAGGGGAGTGGGATAAAGCGTGTAAATCTGTGAAATGTCATGGTATTTCTAGAATATGTTCCACATATACGTGCTATCAATAGTCAGAGTTTTCAGATACAGGTTTTTATATTCAGGTTCTTAAAATCATCTTTACATTCCTAAACAATAGCTAAGATAAAGAATGAGAACAGCAGCTGAAATAGCAGTTATTATCTGTACTGCACTCAACTGTGTCAATTAAAAAGCTACTGTTCTCAGGCTGTGCATATACATACCAGCAAAAATTATCTAGTGAAACATTTCTTCTGTGGGGAAAACATTGGTACAGCATGTGGTAAAATTAGGCACTTTATGAGAAACAAAGGCAGGAAAAAAGGTAAAACACAATTTTCCCTTTGAAACATGTATCATGTAAATTACACCCCTAGTCAATCAGATAAATAATTAGCCTCTGTAGAATTTAGTTTTCAAAGGCCAACCAAGGTCCTCCTCTTATTTTTGCTTAACTCTGAATGGATCCAAACTTGGCACATGTATTGGCTTTCAGATTCAACTGTTATAAAATTGTTGCTAGTACCCTGGCCATTCTACATTATTGTTTTAGTTCAGGTACATCTTCATGTATAAACTGAAGGATGGTGATACTGTAGTCAAAACAATAGAACGCAAATCAGAAGACAGGCTCTGCTAGAGACTTCATCTCCTCTTTCTGTAAAATGGAGACGATAATTTTTTCATTCTGTAAGCAAGTTTCAGGACTTGGTAACAGGCTGCAAACTACTTTGAGACCTTTGGACATCAATTTAAGTGAAAACTTTTCTCTCTCTCTCCCAAAAAGACAATCTATGCATTTGATCAGTGACCTCTACACTATTGTCTTCAGAAAAATCATTTCCATTTAAGAAGCTTTGTTACTTTCACATATTTCAGTGACAGTTGGTTTTATTTGATGGCTACATATGTACTACTTTCAAACTGTAATCCATTCTCTCAGAAATACATCCTGCATGTACAGAAAACAGCTAAAAGAGGCAAAAAATCCAGTCTCATTTGGGTCCATTTTGCATACAGCATGCAAACAATATGAAGTTCATCTTCATGGCTTCTACAAGCCCTCTGACAATCCAAATCCCAAACAGTGGAGAGAAGGTGGCAATACCAAGAAAAAGAATACCAAGCTACTTATTAAAAAGTCAAACCAAGGTACTTGCAACTCAGCAAAACAAAATTCTTTTCAATGATCTGTTATGTAACATAAAGTAACATTGTGTTTCACTTGAGTATTTCTATGCAGAGAAACTCCTAATGTTTGAGCAAAAAATTATGTAACATGGAATGTGAGTTCACAGAAGATACTAATTGTTGTGGTTTAACCCCAGCCAGCAACTAAGCCCCACACAGCCACTCGCTCACTTCCCCCCGGTGGGATGGGGGAGAGAACCGGAAGAGTAAAAATGAGAAAACTCATGCATTGAGATAAAGACAGTTTAATAAGTAAAGCAAAAGCCACATGTGCAAGCAAAGCAAAACAAGGAATTCATTCACTCCTTCCCATCAGCAGGCAGGTGTTCAGCCATCTCCAGGAAAGCAGGGCTCCATCACGTGTAATGGTTACTTGGGAAGACAAACACCATCACCCCAAACGTCCCCCCCTTCCTTCTTCCCCCAGCTTTATATGCTGAGCATGATGTCATACGGTATGGAACATCCCTTTGGTCAGTTGGGGTCAGCTGTCCCAGCTGCGTCCCCTCCCAGCTTCTTGTGCACCCCCAGCCTGCTCACTGGTGGGGTGGGGTGAGAAGCAGAAAAGGCCTTGACTCTGTGTAAGCACTGCTCAGCAATAATGAAAACATCCCCGTGTTATCAACAGTTTTCAGCACAAATCCAAAACATAGCCCCATACTAGCTACTGTGAAGAAAATTAACTCTATCCCAGCCAAAATCACCACACTACTGAAAGAAATAAAGGTTTATTTGTCCTAATTTTATAAGGTATTTCTCTCTGACATGCTCCCGTATTTTAAGGAAAATATCTAGTCCTCTTAGCTTTGTTTGTTCTATAAACAGCAACAAACCCACAGTGAGCAGTCACCTGTGCTTTGATAGTCTTTCTGAGAGTAGATCTGTGTGATTTGTACCGGGGGTCATATGTACTTCGACTCTTGGTGACCTATTGTGAAACCTGCTGTAGTATGTGGCCTTTGCCTCTGGGCAAGAGCATCCTTGATCTATGGTGTTGCACTTGTTCCATCTTCACCACAGCCTGCCATCAACTGTAACTGCTTTCCATATAAACCCAATAAGCATCTAAATATGTTACCCGTGGCACCGTATCCCCTCAGAATTTTTTATGAACAAATAAGGGTTGAACAGCATAATGCACTGAATTGTATGCTATATACCATAAAATCTGTCACAGATGAGGAAAGGTTAAGCAAATATGAGTGTTTTACATAAATCTGGAAGAAATACATTCCCTGACTGATGCCTGAAATACAATTAGTTGCTGCTTGCGGGAAGCTACCGGGTACCTGCTGAAAGCCATAAAAGTTACTTTGGATCGCATGACATGTGTTGAGGTCTACTTCTGCTTCAGGAGGGCAAGAGAGACGTAAAGACGAATTATAACTTTAAGACATCGATATATGTAATTTCTGTTAAAAAAAGTCTGTAATATTTTTTCTTCTCATTTAAGGGGGGGAACCAATCAAACTCGGGTAATCAGCCTTCTTTATGCTAATGACATCAGTATTAGAAAATGCTTAGCAAGCACAGCTCACTAAAAAAGTATTTGACAGCCATTTTAAAGGCAGCTGCTACTAGATTAGAACTTGATATGAATATGGATCTCAAATATTACCTTTTCAGTGAGGACTTTCAGTTCTCAAGACCAGAAAGAAGGAGCAAAGAACAAAATAAAAGCCAAGGCGGAAAGAGACTATAAAGCAAGAGAGAAAAAGGGGAAAGCAACTTCCATCTGACACTCAGCATGTGGCTTCCTACAGCATCACGTTCTTATTTAATACCAGTAGTGCTAGTCTACTGCAATTACCTTTGCTGTTGCTTACATTTCTCTAATTCACAGTCAGGATCCAGAAGCTTAGTTACTCAGCTTTACAATTTAGAGCAGTGGGCCAAGTTTTGCATTTGGCAGACATACCTGCTGCATTAGAGTAAAACAAGATGCTAATGAACCTGGGATATAATACATCAGTGGATTGTTTTTTTCCTGCTCTCATCTCTCTCTCAGACACCTTGTAGCCACTACTATCAATAATACAACACTATATAACAGAAAAGCAATATAAGCAAGCAGAGATATTGGAGTTACTAAGCAATTGGATTCTACCCTTTCGCTTTAATTTTTTTAAGAGAGTTTTGGTTTTTCCCTAACAGGGCATATAGCAATTTTTAACTAACTCATTCCCCTCCTTCTCCTCTCCCCCCAGCACCACACAGAAAGTAGCTATTGAGCGTAAAGACTGGGTAACTTTACAAGAGCTCAGGAGCTGGAAGGACCCCAGCAGCAGATGGGAAGAACAGCAGCAGCCAGTTACAAATGGAAACCCGTATTATTCTTTCCCCGGGGCCTCTGCCAGCCATGTTGCACGCACTTCACTGCAACATGTGCTTGCAGGATAACACTCTTGGGACAGATCTTCATGTATAGTAAAATGTATGTCAACCTCAAAGGTACTGTAATACTTTACATGAAACACTAAAGCCTATTTTTTGTCTAAATACGTGTAGCAGCGTAGGAAGAACATCTGAATCTAAAGGTCTATAAAATGCACCTATAAAAACAGGTCTGTGGAGGAAAAAAAAGAGTTCCAGACAAATGGACTACTGCTACCAACTTTCACTTCAAGGTCACTTGTCACAGCTGACCTCCTATTAAATGTGGTTACCCTGGCAGGCAGGAATAAAAAAAGCAAGATAGAGATGGCACTGTATAACCTGTTGCCTGTAGCACTCTGGTATTGTTTTTCAATGGACTGCTGACCGTCCTGCCTTGTCTTTTTGTCTCTCTGTTACAACGTAAATTCCCTTTTGTGGAAATCTAATAATGCATATAAACTCTGACCACAATTCCTGTGATGGGCAAATCTTTGATATTCAAGTTTTACTGAACAAACTCACAGTATGTGTAACTTCATACAGCAGCGTACGATGCTGAGGAAGTTTAGAAATCAGATTCATTGTGGAGGGTGGAAACTATTTTAAAATAATCTCTAATACTGAAGAGAAGTTATTTATTGTCGCAGCAGGCAACTGTGGAGCCTTGAGAGATATAACTTTGCTGGTTGAGGAGGAATGGGTGAATACGAAACCTTAAAATTCAATATATTTTTAAATTCAAAAGCTTTAGCAGACACCATAAAGAAGAGACAATGCTATTGCAGGGGAATTACAGTTTAAAGAATATGAAAACCAGCATAACCCAAGTGTATTTCATATTGGTATTTCCATTCCTGCCTAAAATGCTTGAAAGGTTCATTTCCCCATGAGTGCTGGATGAACTGTTGTATTGTTGAGTGCTGAGGAACCCAAGAACAACAACAACAACAAAAGTTAACAACATACCTAAGGGGCAGGAGGGATACAGACCGAATATCTAGCTTTAACAAACTGGTTAAAAATACCCAAGCATTCCTGAAAAATAGGCAGTCACGTGATAGATTAATATGAAACTTGCAATTTTGCTCAGTTTCCAGCCTTTCTCTACTTCAGCAGCTAGGTAGACAGGATGGACTGACAGAAGAGAGAGCTAGGGATTGACAGAGGAACAAGGGCCTTACAGCCCGAGTCATGAATTCATTGACTTACTACATGGTGGAGCACCAGGCTCTAGCTAACTCGTGCTGAAATAGCAAGCAGCAAAAACCACACAGGAACAAATATCATCAGTACAGAAGATACATGGCTTTGGCACTTGGTCATGCCTGCAGTTCCGTGTCCCATGGGTAACTTGTTAATGCTTCATACCTTAGGGTGGCTGCAGACTACTGCACTCATGTTTATTATACTTTAGATGAGCTCAGGTTTAATAAAAGAAAACCAGCTCATGAGTACTGAGCAGACCCCAGCTGATTTCGTTATTTCTTCACCATCCCTTCAAATGGGATGCCTCCCCTTCAGCACAGCAGATTCTGCAGTCATACAAGTGCTTTGTATGACTGATGCAATGGAAATACCAAAAGAATACAAATACTACCTACGTTTTCCAGCAAAAAGATAAGACAACTTAAATTTTGACACTTCACTAAAAACCATTTCACTAACAATGACGGTGGTTTGGCACATCTGGAAGGAAGGGAAAAAGAACTGAAATACAAGCAGATGTTCTTGCTTGGGATCTTCTTCCCAAGATCTGTACAAGACTCATAACCCCCCAACACGCTGCCAGAAAGCGCGTGACAGAACTGGACTCCATAGCCCAAGTGACATACACCTTGCATCACTTTCCCTTCCCATAAGAGAAGACAAAGTAGGAAAAAAATAACAAAATCATACCTCTCTCCTGTGCAGTTCAAGCTGCACAGTTTTGGAAATCATGGGGTCCTCAATTTACAAGCTTTAGGGACAGCTTTCATTTTCCATTTTTATACTTCACTTTGTTTTGCTCTACACGTTTGGCTGTTTAACCAGTCAAGACATTTAGATTTCCCTTTTTTGCCAGTTTAACTTTTTGATTGCCTTATATAATAAAACACTGTCAATGTTTAAGATGCAAATGGCCAGTTTAGAAAATATGTGCAACATCCAAATTGTTCTTGTTACTATAAGAAAAACAAATAGAAACCCATGAAAACTAAAGCTCTACAGAACCACAAAGTATTGGCAGAGAAAGGGCTCAGGGAGAGGCTCTTATGCCTCCCAACAGCTTGGGAAGCTTAAACAAAGAATTTGTCCTCACAGCTCTCAGTGCAGGATTGTGTATCCCAAAACTCATGCCCAAACTACGCACCCATTGAGTTAAAAAACAAGCAAGTAACTAGGAGAAACCTATTAAGACCAACAGAGAGAAATTTTAGGGAATGAGCTATCTCTTCTCTCATGTTTAGTACCTTGAAGGTCTCTTATCTAATCAACATACTGGAAGATCATTTACCAGCCCAGTAGATTTTCAGGCAATGTCCTGTATAGCCAGAAAAGAAAAACTGGTCAGCGATCCTCTTTGTGTAAACCTTTTGTTTCACAAAGCATCTACCAAGGGTGCCAATCTCTGAAATACATTATGCTTTTCATTGTAGTTTTCTGTCCAATTAATCCACGTGAATATTGATAACACAGCCTAAAATACTGTGCATCTTCAGACATACCCCAAAATAACACACAGAATGTATTAATGCAATACAATTACAGAAGTTCATCTATGTCAGCACATCTTGTGGAAGACCTGAGTCACACCCAAGTCTTTGTAGGGTGTATATGCAAATAGGCTTTTATTGAATTACAAGCCAGTAATGATTGAGCAGTAGAAGAACCATCCTGATATACTGACTAAATCTGATGCAGAAGAGCAATACTGTGCATGCAAAGGAAGGGTAGCAGCTGATCTTCCTTGACCAACAAAATGAACAGTGGTATATATGCAGGGAGGCAAATTCCTACCAAGACGGAGGAGAAGTATACAAGCCATGACCCAACATGCACTGAAGCAACAAGTTTTGCACTGGCTTCAGTGGATCTCATAGCACTAATGCCATTTTTACCTCCTGTCAACCACAAACACCACCACTTAAACTTCCTCTTCAAAACCCAACAATTAGCACTGGACAATTTCTACAGTGGTGAAGAAAAGCATGTTATCTTCTACTCAGGCTCACAGTATAGAGAACATCTTGCTACATCTTCATTATAGCAGACCTGTAGAAAAAGGTTCTGGCAAATATAGACATAAAATAGCTTTTTCCACTCTTCTCATATTCTGAGAGGATTTAAAAAAAAGCAGAAGCTGAAATGTGTGGTATTAAAAAAAAAAAATTCAAGTACTGCTCCTTTTCTGAAAGCTAGAGCTCTTACCTATCTACACAAGGTGCTACATGGCCTTGGATTATATCCTACCTGCTGGATAGCCATATCTCTGCTTTGGTGTCCTATAATGCTTAGGCTGTTTGTTTCCATTCTTCTTGGATCTCTGCAAAACTTCCAGGTCCTTTCTCTAGTGCTCTTGCTGGGTAGAGACTAGTTACTACAACCTTCCCCAGGAGTACAGTATGAGGGCTATAGCAGCAGTGTTGGGTCCTGAGACCCCATAATTCCTTAGGCATTAATTTGTCAAGAACTCCAACCTTGTGCATAAGGGGACAAATTAAAGCTCATACAGTCTCTAAATTTTTCAAGGAGTCCAGACTATTTAGCTAAAGCAGTAGCATAAAAAACACAGATATCTGTGAAACAACAGATGCTCACATGCCCTACTACACTTCAAATTCCTTGCCATATTTCAGAACTCCCTGGGGCTAGGTCAGAGGTTCAATGCACAGCTTTTCTTGAGAAGAGGGGACCAGTTTCCCCTTTTTAAGCAATCTGTTTCCTTTTCTTCTCTCCAAAACTCCCTATTGCAAGCACTTTTGTTTTATAATCCCCATCCTCTTCACCTGGGGACTCTTCCATCAGCCTCCTTAGGTGATCCAAGTCCCACCAGTCAATCTGTTGCTTAGTTACTACTCCTCTATGTTTCAGACTCAAAAATGATCTGTCTGGGGCAACAGCCAACTTTTTGTACAATATTGCTCTATTTAAATGTATGTTCATTGTAGTTAAAATGACCTGTTATTTTTGCTTTCTGGCACTGCAGATACTCTCCCTCTTCTCCCTGGTAGATTTTATAACAACACAGGAACAGAGGCTGCCAAGAAAGAAACCAAGCTCCATGTTCAAAGTGGGGTTTGCAGTTTGTTGCAGACTCTGTTCCCAGCACTGAAGAGAAGTCCCACGCTGCACAAAAAATGAAAAAAAAAACCCCCATATTTTAATAGCATGTGACAAACCTGGAGAACATAGTCAAAATATATGGTTTTGTTTTACATGGAGCTAATTGTCCCAGCTGTATTTTGCTGTAGTAAAGTGCAGAAGTCCACTTACAACATGCTAACACTCTGTGCTGCTAGGTGATGTATGAACTTGTTCTGCTGTTTCCGTCGGAACTCAAATCCATTACAATTTGACCTTCTTACACAGCATCTTTCCAATTTCCCCAGATCATACTTCTTTTTTCCTCAAAATCTGCCATTACAGGCCTGATCTTATTTCCCAGTTGTAAGCCACGCCAATTCCCCTAGCCTCAGCTGAATTATTCTAGATTGCCTAAGCATCCATGAGTGGAGAATCAAGAAATTGAGAGAAAATGAGACAAAAGTTTTTCCCTTCCTCAATTCCTGCAGGCAAACAACTGTCTACAACATGAGATCTGATTAGCACTAGACTCCTGTCTCATTCTGTGTTCTTGGAGAGGTTGCTAGTGGTTCCAGACCACGACAAAATGTTTCTCAAACTCCTCCCTATGTCCAGCCACAAATTTCACAACTGCAACACAAAATGCTGTTCTGCTTTGGTTTTAACCCTGCCAGTTTACCTTGCAGAAACGCCACCCAACACGCATTCCTCACAAAGTTGCTACCTTCTTTCTCCAACTAAGTACATGGAATAACTTATGAAACAAAGACAGGAGGCTGCTTGTGGGAGACATACTGATAAAGATCTATGGCAAAATCTTGCTTCTGCCCCCATCTACCAAATAAGTTAATAGGAACACTTCCAATGCCTTCAGCAGGAATTCGATGTCACTCCTACAGCATCGGGAGCTGAATTTTGTAGACAATTTAGGAGAAAATAACATCAGGACCTTAAATAAAAATGACAATTTAAAAAGAAAATTAATTTAGCAATCAGCTGGGCCACAGTATTAATGCAACTTTCAAAAATGAGTATGTTTACTGTAGGAACTCTCTCCAACAGTCTTATTTTCATTAGATAGCAGATTCCTGTATTTTACAGTGCAAGTGCTTGCAAGATAAAGGACTACTAACAGTGAATAAAGGCATGAAAACTCTGGCCTCAACAGTGTTAAAAATAATCTAGCTGATAAACGTACACAAAAGTAACAAAATCGCTAAAAAGCTGGTAGCAGACAGAATAAGCTTACACAGGAAATTGTTTCAAGATTGCTGTTCTAGAGGCCATTTTTGTTTTGGAAAGCAGTTTTTAATCGTCTGTCTAGACCACTGTCAATGACCACAGAGGGGACCTACCAGAAAGCACAGTTGCTCCCTTCCCACATGCATGTCCACATTTCCCACCAAGGGGCCTTCCAGAGACCCTGTCTGGGAATCCAGACTGAGGGACACCCTGCAGGGTATCTGCCCTGTGATGTAAATACAGCCTTTGTGTATTTTTCAGATGCTGTCTCATAAGAGACTCTTATTCTGGAGGCCATGTATTTGCTCCTAATGTCTTTACAGTTGTAGAAGAGAATGAGGCCTGGGGGTTGCTTGGAAAACCATTTATTGCCCAGCAGCGAAGGGCCACGAGGCGCTGTGTTCTGTGCACCCAGGCACACCACCACTGCCATTAGCAGGAACTGCGTGCCAGGTGGGAATTCAGGACAAGGCTGGGATGTGTTTCCCTAAAAGTGCTGTTAAGATTCTCAGAGATTATCAACAAGGTGATGACGTTAAAAAGGGTGGTAGGGTACAACAAAGTATGAAGCTCAGCTTATGCTAAGTACAAAATCAATCAAATCCTTCCAAAACCAATCAAATTCTCCTTTTTGTACTTACATTGTGGCATTCGACATATTGGCATTATGTCTTTGTTGTTCCTGTGCTCCCACCCCTCAAAATCCAACCTCACTTAGCATTGTGAAACAATAATGAAATTGCACTAAAACATTAAAAAAAAAGAAGAAATATCAAGATTTTCATTGAAAAAAGATAAAGGTTCCACAAGGGACCTTGCTATTGCTATCAATTCTTACGCTGAAAGCTGGAAGATAATACAGTAAGGAGTGATAATACATAAACCTAAAATAGAAAGTTCTCTCTAAGCAACCATTATAGCTTAAAGATGGTGCACATTTGTGACTGAGCACACAACCCTTGACTGTATTATATTCTGTGGGGCAGATCCTCAGATAGCGATTTGGAGTCCTGAAATCAATTTATGTCAGCTGAGGAGCTGCCTTATGAGAATGTGAAGCTTATATTAAACTGAGAATACTGATGCACTTATTTACTTCTGTACCTCTTGACTAGAGGTCCAATTATTATTCCAGGGATTTAATGGACTATATTCATGACTACTGATATTGTTCAGTGTGCTATTTTAACTGTTTTTATACTGTGATGCATAATGTAACTTCTACAAGCAGCTGCATAACCCACTGTCCCAATGTATCATTATTTTCTCGATGGGTTACATTAATTCCCCTGATACACACACAGACTGCTAATTCTGACACAGTGGAGTAACGTTCACATTGCCATTAAGATTTTCTGTTTCCTGTGAAAAATGCACTTTTATCCTGAATTACTTTTTATACTAGGGAAAACAGGGAGAAACAAATGCAATGTCTCCATGAAAGACTGGTATGTGTGTCTTCTTGCGGGCAGCTAGTCTCAGAGCTGCAGTCAAGCACGTGCCTTGTGTTTAGTTTTTACAGGTTTTGACCAACAAAAGTCACCTGAAAGATCTGTACACATTCTTTTCTGAGCTCAGATTTTCTTTGCACTCAGCCTATGTATTAAGCTATATCACACTTAGAGTCCCCTCTTACCAAAATATTAATTCAGTCTACTGGGAGGAAAAGTGGCATCCTAGTTAAAGCAAGAGAGTAGCAATAATCTCTTTTTCTCTCAACATTCAAAGAAACTGCAACTATTATCTCCCACTTGATATAAAGCAGACACTGCTATGCTCTTGCTTTGCCTACAATTAAGGCCACTTAGAACTTCAAAATCAATGTGAAGTAACCACAGACATGCACAGGAGTACCACTCCTGCACTGAAACATCTAAATCAGCTCACTGGAGGCTTATATACAGCACAGTCCAAGACACACAGCCAACGTGCTTTCCCTGTCCAGCTGATGTCCAGAAGATGACCAGACTAACACAGCATTCCCAAAGCCAAGCAAATGTAGGTTGAGGTTTGCCTCATTTCCCTAAAATGGAACTGCCTCATTTCCCTAAAAACATTACAGTCTAAAGAAGAGTAAAATCCAGACAAGGGTAGACAGACATCAAAGACTGAAGCCTACAGGGAAGAATTTGAGGACTGTTAAAAGAAGAAGTGGGAATTAAAAGTCATTCTCCCATTTTGAGGTTGAGAGAGATGAAATTGTAGCTCCTGGGGTGCCTTTCTGCAGAATACTCTAGCTGCCTTTATGCCCACTTTGATGTGCAGTGGAAGCTGCGTTTTGCATTTCTCTCATGGATTGAAGCAATTTCTGTTCAACACACCACAGTCCAATTCAGCTTTGCTAAAGCAAACAGTTGAAGAAAACAGTAAAGCTTAAGAGGTGCATGTATGCGTCAAGCACACATATACCCACATACCCTATTTTGCAGGAGCAGAAAGTGTAGACCTGCCCTGCACTACTTTACCACCAGCTCTTTAAAACAAAACACTCTACGCTCTGAACAATGCCCCTTTGTTAAATAACAATGCAACAGTTACAGGGCCTGTGTTTCATGATTTTCCCATTAAAATGCAAATCTCTGCCTTGACACAATGAGACCCAAAATGGAATTCTGTACAAGTAATGCAAAAGCACAGAGCTTGTGTCATCTACTGATAATGACGACTTCTATGATTATTTTAATTGCTTTCATGTTTATAATTTTATGCACACATTTCCTTAAGGAGGGAATAATTTTTAATACAAACTTAACAAGGAAGATGTAAGCTTAAATTAAGTTTTCTGATCTCAAACAATAAATTCAACGATAAATTAAAAGAAACAATACAACAAGTAGCAAAAGAAGATTAATAGGAAGATTCTAGCCAAAATAGGCTTTTCTAATCTGTGGGTCTGACAGTTCCATAAAAAAATAGCAGACAAGAAGAAATAATAGCAAAGTTATAATCACAATAATGGTAATATATAATAAACCATGCCTTTCGAGAGATAATGCTGTGAGTGGAACTTTGCACCAAAATTTCTTGAGCAAAGAATTGACTGCCTATAAAGTTATCTTTCGCTTCCTGTCCTGGTACGTATGCAAATGAGAAAAGCCAGATCTTAAAATACACAGCAAACTGGCCCAGTTACAGAATTTACATAGCCACCTGAATAAAACAGGAAGAAACTTTAACCATGGGAGACTATAAACATAGTAGTTTATGAAAAGTCACAACTAGCACTCATCTCTGGATGACTGTCAAAGAATACTGCTGTAAATACTGAAATGATATCTTACAAAAGTAGGCATAATTCTGCTCTTCTCTTTGAGATTTAAAAGCTGTTAAGTGTCTTTGCTTCTTTTTAGTTCAGTGATCGAGTGATTACCTTTATGAAGGTAAAACTAGACAGGCAAATTCTGCTGTTAGAGCATGTGAAACAAAGAATATTAGTGAGTCTGACCCCACTTTCTTTTCCATCCAACAAGTCAGTCAAGGGCAAATATTAGAAAGGGTTCAGTATCAGTTCCAGTTGCATGTCGTCTTTGTAACAGCCTGATGTGGCCCCCATGCACTGCTCTGTTATAAAGTATTGCCACATTAGCCACTATTACTAGTTACCAACTCAACTGGAATCCCAGGGCAAACTACCTTACAACATTTAATTCCATTAGAAAATAAAAATGAATACACTGGGTCAACCCAGTCCCAACAGTAGACATAGGGAAAAAAACCTTTGATGCTCTCCATATCAACTATTTTCAGCTCAAGAGATTTCCTGAGCCAAATACGGTTTCCCTCTACTTATTAACCCACCACGATTCTCTCTTCCAAGTACTAACCCAATCTCCCCTTGACCTAAGGGACACACTTGTAAACTCTAAGCATTCACAGCACCCTGTGGCAACAATTTCCAGTATATTGCCTGCTCTGTGAAAAATAATCTGTCTTGAACTCAGCTCTTACCAGTTTCACCCAGTGCTCCCTAGCTCTTGCACCAGAAGAGATGCTGGTGGAGGGATGCCTANGCTGAAAAACACTACTTATGTAAAGCAAGTTCTTCCATAAGCTTATATTCTGATAGAATTGCATCAGTCTTGGCCCAAGACTGATAAAGGAATCCTAATTTCACCTATACTCACTGTTTTTACTGTGATTAAAAACTAATTAAAAGATCTGGCTCAGTGCTCATGTAATAGTATCTCCTTTTCCAAAATAAACTATCAGCTCTTTAGCTGACACAAATATCCTGCCCTGAGAGCTGCTCCTTTCCTAAGTAAATTGTACCAAGCAACTCAAAGATATGTAAAAATACTGCTACTGTTAAAACCTCTTCTTGACAGAATTGTCAAGTTCTTGACAG
Organism: Balaeniceps rex; assembly: GCA_013401315.1. NCBI lineage: Eukaryota > Metazoa > Chordata > Aves > Pelecaniformes > Balaenicipitidae > Balaeniceps > Balaeniceps rex. The sequence continues at coordinate 22,494 of VYZW01014954.1, forward strand.
AACTGTATTTTATTCTTCTGAACTTCAAAAAAGTGTCATAAAAATCCTTCTGGCTGTTTCTGAATTATAAAATATAAAAATGCAAACAACATTCTTCAGTTCTATCCACATTAAAAATTCTTGTTCAAAAGATTTAATAAAATATTTTCCTGGGACTGAGATTATAAAACAACTTTTTCTAAGTCATAAAATCATGGAATAACTTTTGTCAACATGATAAGTCTTTGGTCATTAAAATTCACCTAACTGAAATTTTTCTCATTATACACAGCACTAGATCTATCACATTATGCTACACACTCCTTCGAAAACTCTACTTCTTATTTTAGTATCGTGATATGGGGTAATACAAACCAAACACAGAATTATTTTGGTTGCTTTGCCCTCTCAGCCCCTGCTTGGAATCTATATCTTAGTATTTCCTTGGCAGTAGTGAAATTGGGGTTTCAAACAAGAAAAGCTTTTGTAAAGCTCCTGGCATTACTCACAGGGCTCAAATCACCATTTCAACGTTTCTCTACAAATGCTGTGTTAGACTGCACTTGCTTATATTATCAAACAAAACTTGTGGCTTTACCTTGTCTATGTTCTTTCAGCCTAATTCTCAGCTGATTTATACACAGTGTAAGTCAGCAGCAATTCCATTGCAGACCAAGGAGTTGTCATGAAATCAACACCAGTCCCTAACGATTCACATCATTGAGCTGTCATGCTGCATCAGTTTCTGCTTCTTCACCTTCAAAAGTCCAGAAAATGTACCAAACTCTCTAGATCTGATTTTCCCCATAAATTAGAATTAAATAAATCAGGGATATCACCAGCACAATCACCATCATTGTGTGTAAGAATCAATGGGCTTCTCCTCTAAACTCCACTCTGAAAATTCAGCAGTTACTTTTAAGGTAAAACACCCAATTAATTCTGATGTCACTTTTATAGGCAGTCTACCAGTTAAAAAGAATACGAAAGTTACAGATCAGCTACAGTGATAAAATCAAAAGCTTTTAAAAAACACTATCATCCAAAGAACTTAGATATCCAAGTCCCATCGAAATAGCTTATCATTTTTAGAGTCATAGATGCTTTTGCAAATCTACTGCATTCAGCTAGACGTGAGTTTATTAATTTTGCACGCTTTGTGTTCAATTTCAGCAGTCAGTGCTGCAATGAACTCAGGACAGAGACCCTTTGCTGAATCAGGGCTCATCATTTTGCAGGAACAAATACTTTCAGAGCTGCCACTAAGCAAGGTACCATAACTTCATTTAAACGGACACAATTTATAATGTTCCAAACACCACAGAAAGCTATGAAACATTAAGGTGCCCAACTGCTTTCTGCGTCAAGTCAAGGTTTTGAGAGCAAGACATTGAAACATGCCTGACAGTCAAAAGGTTGCAAATGAGCTCATTGAAAAGCCGGCAATCATGTTTTCATTTTCTCATAGCACTATCCACACTTTCTGATGTCAGCCTCATCAAATACCTGCCACAGTGAGGCCTGCTGTGACCCTTAGACAATGCCAGTGAGCTCCGTTATTAAAAGACACTGTGGGCAATGCAGCTGTGTTTTGGTGCTAGCGTGTTCCCAATTCATTTTTCTCCAGAAGTACACAAAACAATATTAAGTATCATTCCACTAGAATAGAGCACTGCGATAATGTAGCATTGTGTTGCAAAATCACAGCCAGCAAGAATACATTTACTACATTTTGGCCCAGGAGGGCAGAACTATCAGCAAATGGATTTCATGACTAGGAGCTCCCTGAATCCAGAAAATCAGAAGCCTGAGTCTTTGCCATCCTTCAGTGAAGTCAAGCACTGTGATATACAACAAGCTCAGAAATCGAGACAAGATAGGGAGCTGAGGACAAGTATTGTGAGGAGTGGGAAGAATAAACGGGTTTTCAGAGCCAGTCCCCATCTAAAATAGAAATGTTGTTGTTAGTTTTAATCTTTGACAACTACATTTGTTCTTGCAACTAAAAGAATGAGTGTGTGGCTTTCCACTAATTGGAATGGAGTGTATTTTCAGGAAAAGAGTGTAACAAAAAAATCTCTTAACTGTATGGCATGAAAGTGGTGATGATTCTGAATGTTAATTCCAAATTGTTACACATTATGGTCTATTAACCATTGCACTGTTTCCCAGGATATCAAATCCATAAAGTAACTGTGTAAGAATTGAGAGTGGACTATTCAAAGCTTTCCAGTTGTTTCACAATTTTCTGATAGACTTAACAGTCTAAGGATAGAAACACCATTTCAGGCTGACAACATACGCAGTCACCGTGATCCCAACACCTGACAGATTTGGCCATCTGGATTAATCTTTGGCCTGGAAATGTCCATATTTGACTCTTCTCTATTTTTTATTTTAGTCACCTGGGTCACATGGGAGATCACTTCAGAAGCGTTGCAATTGCGAACTTGTTCTGACATCAATTTAGCTTTTAATCATGGTAATTTCACTATTCAGATTTTGAAGCTGCACCTAATTTGAGCCACTTTGCTGAAAGCGTAGCGGCCGGTGAAAGAAACTTTTGTGAAAATAACTGTGCTAAAATCAGTATTACCATAAATGAGGATAGGAACTGAGTGGAAAATAGGTGTGAGATGAGTAGTCTTGAGCTGATTTAACATTCAGAGGACAAGGAGGTAGAAGAGGAGATAAGCTGCACCTGTGCATTTTTGGGCCCTCTG
>VYZW01014955.1:11126-62908 GCA_013401315.1 Balaeniceps rex
GATGCACTCAGCGATGGTGCTTCTGGGGTCTGCAAAAGCTCCAGAAAGCTGCACAGTGAGGATAACAGCTTTTCTTCAAAAACAACAACAGCAAATGCTCTTCTAGCAGTTTTCCTGCTCCTAGTGCTCAGAATCCCCGACTACAGCCCTGGGTGCCTGGGGTAAGGAAGAGAATTGCTATATTGTTTTCTCCTATTGTTTATATCCAGGGGTTATCAAACCATGGCCAGAGCTTTTTGATTTAACCTCAGCTGTTTGGGGCTGTTGTCACTGGCAAGCAAACATTACTAGAACACCAGAAAATCTTGATTTGTGTTCTCCCACATATACCTGGTGTGTTTGCGAGAGAGTCCCAGGCACCACGGGAGTCAGTCCCATGGCATGCACTGAGAGTGTGGGAGGAGGATTCTGCTTCTCTCCGATTCAGGTGCTTGCCTTGGTAAGTCGTCTTAGTGTGTCTCATCAAACAGAACATCCTCTGGATTTTTATTTCCTTTTTTTTAAAGGACGAGGCAAAAGATTTTGCCTTTTTTAAATGAAATCTTTACAACTCTCTAAAATCAGGAAAAAAATTAACTTGGCAGTGGGTCTGTATATCCATCATGCACGTTGTGGTTTTCTCTTTCATCATTCATTATTATTGAGAATAATTGTTTTTCTTTCTCTTCTTAAAAGTTCATTTTATTAGAGTAAAATTCTGTCATTTAACTTCTAATCAGGAAAGCAAATGGATGTGTCCAAAGCAGGTGTAATTTGTATAGTCTTTGAAGCAAAGGGGTTTTGTTGGCCAGTTGACTGGAAGAAAAAAGATTATTTTTGGCTTGTTCCCTAGAAGCTTGCCTGTTCAGGGGCCAACAAAACTGTAAGAACAGGCAGTACATTATTTACTTTGTCAACTGGTTCCTCCAGGTAATTAATCCATCACTTAGCTTCACTGAGCCTTAGCAAAGTGCTTTCCTACACAATTACTTCCTGGAACAAAAGAATACAGTAAAACACAAAATCTCTGAGGTGAAATACTAAATCTGTGAGGTAGGGATTTTACATAAACAGACATCTTGCATGTTGGAATTTAAATATCTCAAATAGTTGGCAATCGGACAGGCTTATCTTCATCTTCCCTGCTGGACCAAAATCTGGGTATTGATTAGTCTTGAGTATTTTCCATAGTAGTGCTAGGAGTGATGTAGGGTGAAGATATCAATGTCCAATCATTTAGTCACATTTTGTGGGTAGTCTTGTCTTTGTTTTATTGTACTCCAAATTGCATTTTATTGGTCGTGGATAAGGAAACTATGGTAACCGCATTATTCTTAGCCTTCTTGGAAGAAGCAGCTTTCAAATAAACAGAGAAGGTTGAAATACATTTTTAAGGCATTTGGCAGACCAAGCGTTGCATTAAAAAACAAAACACCCAACCACCGAGTTTTAGCTCATTTTGGATCAAGAGAAAATGGTTATGAAATAAAAAAGAAACCTTTCATAAAACTAGAATAATTTATTGGCAAGAAGACTAGAGGGATAAAAGAAAGCTGGGAAGGTTGTATGGAGCCCACCTAAGAAGATCAGCATGAAAGTGTGTAAGACCCAACAAAAATGAATCAAAAAGTAATAATAAGGGTTTGGGATGAGAAAAAAGGCAGGGGAAGTAATTTTCTTGGGGCATCTGTTTGACATTCTTTCAAATGCATTCTTGATGCTTGGGAAAGGATATTTTTGTGTTTAGATTGTACTTGGTGGAGTTTACTTTGTGCTTGTTCCAGATAAAGACCTACAAGGATAGGTCCTTGTATCTTTTTGCTTCCACAATATAATTAGGTAAAATGTGAGGAAAAAAATCTATACTGCAAATGTATTGTGGTTCTGTCCTTCCAGTGCAGAAATATTAGGTATAGGACAGACATAGCTTCAAGCTTCATGAAATGTATTATATGCAGACTGAAGTCGAGAACTTGAGGGATTAAGCATATAAAAAGCCTGTCTGCCCAGCTCTTGAGCGATCATGGTGATAATGAGGAAAACTATACTGTTTATCAAGTAATTTGCCTGGGCAAGTAGGCTTAGGCCTGTTTGCTTGGAAATGTCTGATATGTACAAAGGGTTTGCTCTGTCCTGCTGTGTGGACGGTCCATACAGCTCTGTGCTTTGGAATAAATGCTATTGCAGTTCAACATGTGGAATGTTTAGCCCCTTGCAGCCCTAGATGAACAGTACCGTCCCCATCTTGTGAAAGCAAAGCAATGAATGTTTGGAAAATAACAGCAAGACTCCCTTTTTTTCCTTATCAAACATAGAGCCATAAGAGATAAGTTTGGAATTTGGTATGTGAAGTCTTGATCCTGAGGAAATGCACGACTCGTGGGCCTCAGCAGGCCAGGATTTTATCTAAGACATGTGATACCATTGCCTTATGTTTTAAAGTGACAACATTGTAGTATGTTACAGATGTTTGTGCTAACCAGTGCTTGTTGACAAGACGCAATTAAGCTATTTTGTTCCAGCATATATGTTTCTCATTTAACCAAGTAAATCATACGGAAGAATGTTCAGGAAGTGGCACAAACAATACGTCTGCCATGTACCTAAGGCAGCAGATACTGTAGCAGTCCTCTCCTTGTCTTACTGAACAGTGTACAACTGGGGCTGTTGAGTCTCTGAAGCATTATTCCTGTGCTAACCTCTTTGATCACTCACTGGGAAGTTGTTCTAGGCTCACCCAGTGCTCCTCCAAGCACAGTCAATTTTAAACAAGACAGACAAGAAACACAAAAGACCCAAAACAAAACCCAAAACTCATAAAATGTTAATGCAGATGAAACCAAAACAATGTATTTTGATTTTGTTAAACATGAATAATATCCTTCATAGCATTTTTCACATTATCTGTCCACATTCCAATTAATAGAAATGTCTTGTGAACTATGAGGACAAATTTGAAAAACCAGAAAAAATACAAAATAATGCAGCAAAATGTTATCATCCCCTTTTTTTTAAAAGAGTACAGAATAGGTTGAAAAAGCTATGGACACAACAGATTTCCAGACTGAAAACAGAATTAGAATTATTGATCATATGGAAGCAATATATAACATTCCTGTGTAATCTGGGTGAGGAGATTTATTTCCACTTTCATATCTTAATGTTAATATATTGTTCTCCCAACTGATACTAAAGCAAATAGAAACCAGTTAACGAATACACCCTCCCCCTCTTTTTTTTCCAGAGGGCTTAATTCCTGCTTTTGTGTCTTGTGTATTTCTGCAACCAAGTTTTACAACTGTGCTCCAGAATCAGCAATTATGATTTATTTGCAGAGTACTGTATAAAGCTCAGTGATGCCAAGGACAAGAAATAATGTTCCCTGATAGACGTAAATCTTTACTGGATCCGAGTTTTTGGTCCCAAGTGCTTGCATAACTTTGTATAGAGTTCAGATGTGAATGTTCAGAGTATGGAGTCAGAATTGTAACTTCTTTTACTGCCTGATGGATTTAGTTTTCACAGTTCTCAGGTCTGCAAACTTCTAAGGTCATTTCAGAAGGGTTTTTGCAATGGATTTAAAGCAAATCAGTATATTCAAATACTCTATAGCAGTTACCTCTCATCAAACATCAGGAGCTAAGTGGTCCCAAGGGTCACCAGGGCCATATTTCTGCTTTCTACCATGGGCAGCTGTGGCTGCTCTGAGCCGCTTTCTCGTGTCCTTGTCAGCATTAGGACTTGGGTGTCCCCTACACAAGGGATCCTCCACGAGCAGGCTGAAGATGAAGAGAGGGTCATGGAAGCCAGTGTAGCTCACTCAGCACTGTGGATTATCCTCATCTGAGGAAAGGCTATCTTGCAAGTGGATGTTGAGTTTTTTTGGAAAGGTGGGAGAAATAGGATAAGCTTTTACACTTGCAGTCACGCAGTGAGCCCTTAGCAATCCAGATGCTCACATGTGTGAGGTCTGGGTAGGTAGCTCCCATACCATGTATGCTATGGTCTGTAGCATACACACAGACCACCAGCAGGAGTTCAATCCACACAGAAGCATTTCTGTAAAATGTATAATTTGTTGGTAGACTGATGCTTTCTCTAAATAGTCCTACTAATTTGATACTCATTAGGAACAAACAAAAAAAACCCAGGCTTATCGTACTTCTTGGGGCAAGAATAGCACATGGGCGTCTGTCACAGCTTTAACTCTTAAACAAAAATGCTGAGGTGTTACAGTGGAAGGGGGCCCTGCACATGCATAAGGGAATGACTGGGTTATGGGGTTGGTCTCTGAATGGACCTACCTCCTCCTTCCAGGAGCCAAACTGAAGAAGCAGAACAGGAGTGGCAGCCTCCGTGTTTCACCTCTTTGTGGGCAGGGGTGTGTCCCCGTGCACACCGACATGTTTAAAGAGGGGAAGGTACTGCCCAAACTTTCATCTGTGGCTGTAAAACAGACCTAAATATGTCACTCAAAGGAAATAACTGGAGACAGCGTGATGGCTTTGAAGTTCTTACATCAGCCCTGCCAGCTGTTAAATTGTAAAGACTCTAACAGCTTCTGTTAACGCTTGTTAATGGTAGCTTGTGAGTATTAGGGGACTCTTAATAAAGTCTGTTGTTCGCCGGCATTAAATGTGTTCCCAGTTACTGGGGTGTAGAGAAAGGATTGGCTCCACAAACAGTTTTCCCCTTGGAGAAAAAATGATCCAACAATGTTTTAACTCCTAAGTTAACTTGTGCCAAATCATCACAAAGTCTGCCTGCATTTTCTCCAGTGTATCCATGGGTTGCTAGAACTCTGTCTGATGCTCCCCACTGCTTAAAGAAAACATGGCTTGTCTACTGATGCTAATCATAAGAGGTGGTTGTCTCTTTATGGTGAAGGCTGCAACCAACTTCCAATACTTCGGCATCCTGTTAAAAGAGCTCTTTTAATCCGTACTAGTGGCGTTGTATCCTGTAGGGCTAAGAGTTACATTTGTAGAAGGTCTTGGCTTCCTGTCTGCCACTTCTAGCACGAGGGCCATCTACCATGGTGCCACTGAGATCTTCAAATCCTTGCTCTGCTGCACTTGAGTTAGCGTGGCAGGCAGGAGCTAACCCTCTGAGGTCCTGATGTCCCTACCTACTGAGGGCTCTCACAGGCACCTAATCACAGGCTTTCTAATCTGCCATCCTTCAACCAGTGTTGCCTGCAGGACCTGACCGTGGAGTGCATACGCTCGATCAGGCCCTGTGCAACAACAGCAAAGGATAACCTGTGAGCAGGTGAAGATGAGTGATTTCACCATTCATGTGTAAAGTGAGAGTCTTGCTTTCAAACCTGCCCTCTGTTTGATACAGAGAAGGAACTTGCCCCTATCCTTGATGTATCTCACTAGCTATCCTTGGGAGCTCCTTGTTTGGCTTTCGGGGATCCTTGGTTTGGTACCTAACTCTCCACTGTTGTTCTATGGGAGGAAAAGCATTAGAAGCACTGCAATATTTGCACCCCTTCTAAGATTTGACTTCAGAAGTGTAGAATAAATTAAACTGCAGTTATTCCTGCTTGAAATGGTAGCCTGATGGTGTGCAAAGTCTGTTTTGCAGAATCTTGCTGCTACAATTCACTCTGCCAATGTATTTTAAAAATAGTTTTGGGGATGTCCGTGCCCCAGCTCTCTAGTTCAAGAAATACCTGTGATAGATAACGGCACAATAACAAAGTGGATATTGGAGTACAAAGATTTGCTGACAGAAGGGGATAAAGAAGGAATGTAACAGAGTAGGAATGCTGGGTAAACGTTTAGTGTAGAGGTTATTCCAGGTTTAAGTGTTTGCATAGAGACAGTGGAGTGAATATATCTAGTTTTATACCATACTCGTGCCTCAGGTTCTTCTCAGCATGGTTTTGATATCAGAACACTTCTTGGATTTGTTCTCTCTCCAAATCCTGATTTAGAGCAGCTCCTCTCTGCAAAGTTTTCTTTTTTCTCTGATCCCCAAAAGACGTTTGAACCCTGTGGTGGAAAAATAAAATCCCTCCTGATGATGACTCTTCTGGCCCTTCGGAGAGCACTATTAATCCATCAAAAGATCTTCCCTATCAGCTTCAGCCCTGTCCTGTGACCAAGGCCCCTTGTCCTGCACTCAGTAAACTGGGGGCAGAGTTAGCAGCAAGTTCAGCCACGCTGTAATGCAGTGAAGGCATTGGCATATTCCTTGCGGTTTTATATTACCACTCTGATAAAAGCAGCAAAACTGTGGGAGCTGTAGAGAGAAGAAAGATCAGCAAGAACAACCAAGCTGCTGAAGTGCCAACCCCACTTTTCCTGAGGCTCATGGAAAGACTCCCCCTCCCTCTGGGGCACTTGGGGCCAGCCGTTGCTTGGTGCCCTTGGCATGCCCTGGGGAGAGCCACTGTTCCAGTGCAGGTCAGTCATACGCCTGCTCCTTGCAGCAAAATGAGGAAATGTTACTTGCGTTAACCCCACTACTCCCACGCTCGAACACATGCACACTCCATAGGCAGGCGAACAGAGTGGCCTTTGTCACTAGCAGTATGGGACTGACTGACGCACCTCCATGTGGCACATGCTTCTCAGGCAGATTTACATGGGGTTGTGGAGTGTGGTCAGGGCCTCAGAGGACAGGAGTAGAGCTGTGCTGCTTTACAGCAGCTGAACATCAAGTTCAGCTTCTTGAAGTTTTGGGGCAGGTGTAGTTGTAGGGAACAGTGACCTAGAAAGGTGTTGATGAGGGTTATTTTTTTTTTTCAGTCCTACTTCTAGCTGTTTTTATCTGTAATCTTTAGAGAGGATCCTGCTTCTGTCTATTCCACTGACTTGCCATTGGCAAGTCTTCATGTCAACGGGCTTTGTGAAAAGAAAGCAGGCTGCTTGAGCTATCCAATATGGACTGAATGTCCTGTTTTTTCATGTTCCTCTGTCCCTAATGGATGCTTTGCTAGTAAAGCAGAGCGGCACCTTGTGCATTTACTGTTGGGGCTATCAATTTCCCACCCTTGCCTTGCTGATCATCTTAACATCTGCTTACCAAGTTTGCCTCTGAGCTGTATCTTAGATTGTTACTAATTTCTTGGTTGATGGGGAAGGCTCTTGGAGAACAGCCCATCAAGACTTGTTCTTCCAGGTGTGTTGTTCTGCTGCATTTTTTCCAGCCTGCTGGCTAAAAGAGAGATATCAGGAAAAGGTGGCCTCAGAAGGCCGCTTGACCATGTAAAATTTCTACCCTGCTTTTCTGTTGTGTAGGACATAAAAATGTCTAGCCTGTCTCTTGTACACAGCTTATGTATGTCTTTTACCCTCTCATAGCTTTTTTCATTCTCATTCTCCATGGAGGTTGTTGTTCTCCCCAGCTCTCCTATGGCTCCTTTAATTGCATCAGGAGACAATGAAGGAGGATTCTCAAATTAACATTATTACATGCCAGCTTGGAAGAACTTTACAGAGCTGTTACCTGTAAGCAGTTCTCCCGTTTTCTACATCTGCAAGACTGGTATATTCTGTAAGAGGTGAGGAGGCTGAGCAGTCAGAGGAGTGTCATAACACTGCTCTGCAACCAAATGCATTTTTTTAAAGACAACAGCTAAAGGAACCCTGTAGTCATATTTTATACTGTGTGGGCTCAACAGAACATACCAGACAGCCCAAAACTACATGGCTTTCTTGAAAACCCCTGTATAGTCAGGAAGAAAGGAGTCTTATCATCTAGAAACAACCAAAAAATAAAGCTTGCCCCTGTTCCCCCCCCACCCCCTCCAGCCACCTCTCTTAAAAACTCTTACAGGGATTATCTTTTAGTGTTTTTTTTTCCAGCTCTGTACATTATGCCTCTTCCTCTATCCCATGTTAGTCACCACATTCAGCTTGTCACTCACCTTGCATTGTTATTCATCCCCTTCTTCTCACCCACTTTATCTATTTTTAATGACTTCATTGCAGATTCCTCTGACCTCACCTGCTTCAGGTCCCACAACTCTACCCATGCCTGTTCCCTCTCTCCTTTCCCTGACTTTTCTCAGAGTATTTCTCTGCCTCTGTTTCTCCCTTATTTTTCTGTTCCAGCCTATGTAGTGCCCCAATGAAGACCATTCATTGTCTTTCTCTGTTATCCATGGCTGTCAAATTTTCAGCTCAAATACAAGATCACCAAAAAACCAAAAAAAGCATTAAAATAATTTCTAGGACCTCCTGAACACCTCTTCCCTCGGTCACTAAGGATGTCGTTGCTACCCTATCTGTTCCTCAGCTCTGTAACAACAGTGTCATCTTCTATTCTGACCCCTTTCTAGCTATTGCATTCAAGCTGTTAATCTTGCCAGGTCTCTAAGATGCAGCATGTCCTTTCCTATCCATCCATCTTACCATACGTCCTGTTCAGCCTGTCTTTATTTCAGAGCATCATTAATACAGCATCCTTTGTTCTGCCTGTGTCCAATCTTGTACTGAAAAGATCCATTTTCCTAGGCTGTTGCATGGATTATGCCAGCATGTCTTTGCTTCTCTCTGCTTGTTCCTTGCTCCACCACATCTATTATAACATGCTTTGTTTTGTTTCCCAGGCCATTCCTCTCTGTATCCCTTGCCTGTCATCTGTCATTCAGTATTGAGAGAGAATTTTCCACCTTCAGTCAAACCCAAATGCATGCCCAGCACTAGGCCAAGCCACCCTGGAAATGTGTCATGTATGTGATGCTGGAAGCTCCCTTGGCTCAGCTCACAGAAGTGCGTGGGATGTGTTGTATCGGTACGTGGCTCACAGCAGCAACACGGTTCCTCTGACACCAGAGCGCTAGGCCATGACAATAATTCCCAGATGCTTCAAACATGTTAATAGTTATTGTTGCTGTTCTTGAAAATAAAACTTGCTTTAGGAGAACTTGGAAGATTTTCTAGCTTTAGTGGAGTCTGAAAGCAAAAGACTGGTTGCTAAGTAGATTCTGTCTTTTTTTCTTCTTTTTTTTAATTGTTGTCAGGGGCGGCCCATCTAGATGGCTGTTTTTCTTGAAGTGTACCAATGTGGCCATGCCTTAATCTATGCACTACACAAAGAAACTGTCAGGCCAATTTTCTTTCCATTGATAATTATCTCATGAATCTTAGTACTCAAGCGAGAGAACAACTTGTAATATTTTGGCAGTATTACATGAGTAAACTGTCCAGGGAAGTACTGGCTGTAAAAGCTGTGTGGGTTTAAACCATGCAGTACTAGCTAGAGAAACATGCAGTGGGAGTAACTGTGCTCTAGTAACACAGTGTTACACGCTGTAAAATTCAGAGCAAATTGTGGGCCTTTGACAGACTGTTTTCCATTTTAGAAATATACAATCATATGCAGTTTAAGAAGCCGTACTTGTTCTGATGTTTTCTGGCCATAGCTCAATAGCAAATGACATCCTTTTGGGAAGTGTTAGCTGCAGTTCTTACTGAAGGTTAATTAAATGCATAACAGGGTTGATAGTTGCTTAGTTTGGATGCTGGGCAAAGTGTGATAGTGGGATATTTGGGATTTAAGGAAACTTGGTTTTCATGGATTGATTTGCAGGTAGCAATGCTTGCCCCCTCACAATTTCGGTCCTCGTTTTCAGTTGCTGAACTGAAAACTGAGTAGAAATTTGTCCATTGAACGTCCACTCAGAGCCTGGATTCTTTTCTGAAAGTTGCATTCGAAGTGGTTCAGTTACCCCAGTGTTATTAGGTGGAAGTATTTTCATCACCCAATTAAAAAAATAAAAATTAATAGAAGCTTCTTCCCCAAGAAACTCTTAACAGCTCTGTGTTATGAAAAGGGCAGTAATAACTTGGTGATTTTTATGTCAAAGAAAGGTTAAAGGGGGGAAAAAACCCAATCATATGGATCCAGGTGAAATTTGTTACTTTGTCCGTTGAACTGTTGAAGGTTTCTGCGTGTGCTGAATATGTTCTCTTCCTCTGTAGTTCTGTATATACAGCATCCAAACAGCCAGTGATGCCAACTAGAGGGACAGGGAAGTTCATATTTGTGTCTGTGGCTTCATTGGTGTAAAAAGAGAGAGTAATGCTACCTCACAAGATACCCTATTTAGGAACATGTTAGGAAAACTTGTAAAGACGTTAGTACTTGCATACTCAGTGCTGTGTTCGCATGGTATGCAAAGCTCTGTTGAACAGGGCAGGCAAACACACCACAGAGCTGCCTGCCTGGTTTGTCCGTGCTCTGTGCCCTGTGCAGAGATTGAGGTGGTGCGGCTGGGGCAAAAAGTACGTGTCTGTGTATCAGATGGGCCTAATCCAGGCTCAAATCTAGCACTTCTCCTCTCTCTGTTACTTGTTAATATCTTGACACATTTTTCACCTCGTTGGAGAGAGGGTATTGATAAATGACCCAGCAAGAGTGTTCTTTTTTCCTCTAGTGATTTTTTTAGAGCACAGTTTATTTGTGCCTACAATACTAATGCGTCCTTGGCTTTAAGAGGAGTTGAATTGCACTGTGTGTCTTGTATGTGTAGCAAGCACATCTCTGTTTGTACTAAGTCAAGTATAGGAAGTCCTGGGAACATGCTTTAGCATTGTATCTAGCTTACTACTCAGAGCCTTGCTTTCCAAGTCTGCTCTCTTGCGAGAGAGGGGAAAGATGTTGATGGCAGGGCTGGTTCCCTCTGCATGGCTTTCCCACTGCACTGGATATAACTTCACTGCTTGTCTCCTCAGTTATTTATTTGCCTGTTCTACTGAAGCACCTGTGATGCTTATTACAGTTATTAATTTTTCACGTTTATGTACATGTGCCTTTCAGTTCCCAGTTCAGCTGCTACAATATTGAAATGCTCTTTTTGTTTGGCAGACAAGTGGGTTTGTCTGTACACTCCTGGCCTCCTAAAACTGACACCTAAAACAGTCTTCAAAAGTTTAGGCCCGATTTGCTGCACGTACAAGCAAGGTGACAAATAAGGGCTGGACGATAATTAGTATCGTTTTGATGAAAAGTAAAGGGGTGTCCTTCTGTTTCTGCTTTATCTAATATTAGACTGGGGATTATTGAATAACTTACTCTCTGAAGGCTTGGTCGCTGACCAACTTCTGTGACTGCAGCACGACTTTGTGTGCTATCAGAGCTGCGAGGCTGCTCTGTGCTCACCACTTGCACCTTTTGAGTGGCTTATTCCCCTGGTACAGTCCTGGCTGAGCATGGCTCTTAGAGGAAGGATTGGAAGTAAATTACTACAATTGCAAATTAGATTCTGATGAAGACTGTGCAACACTTACTTGAAATATGCTCCCTCTGTGATAGTTATACAAACTAAATCCCACTCTACTACGAGCCACAAGGTAATAGTTCAGTGATTTCATCTCTTGCTGATGCCACCTACCACAGAGCATTTCTGATCAGTGAGGAATAAGAATGAGGCTTTATTTCTGTCATAGAAAAATGCCACATGGTGTTTAGGAGCGTGTGGCAGGAGCTGGAGAGCCCTCCCCCCACCACTGCAAACACTTCGAGTTACCGTGGAAGTAACTCCCCCATGTACACTCTGTGAAGGACTGTGTGAGGGGATTCACTGTGTGGGGGTGAAAACAAAAGCCAGGTGACAGCTAGAGTCACTCTGCGGTTTTTGTCCTGTCGAGACCAGTTTCTACTCACGTTTGCTTATTCACTGTGGCGTCAGAAGGGTGACTGCAACTTAACATTAATTGTGTAATGCTCCAAGATGTACACAAGGTAAGCATGTTATATGTGCCCAGGCAATGTAGTGCAGGAGGACACTTAGGTCTGCACATCAGAAAAGTAAAGGAACATGGCTGTGGCTTAGGATGTGTCTTAGAGACAGCTCCAACAAAGTTAGGTGAAAATGCGCCCTCTGTTACAATTTTGCACCTTTTTTTCTGCATTTTCATCTTGGTATCATTTTCCCCCCAACTTCTCCTTCCAGGTGGTCTTAGAGCAGTGTGTTAGGAGATTACTGGAGAATTACATCATCATGGATTTTAGAAATTGCCCGGTATCATGTGGCACCAACAGTATACCTCTGCCAGCTTGACTCACCAACGTGTGTCTTGGTGGGTCACTGGAATTTGTCTGTTTCTTTTCAGTGTAACTGAGTGACTAGAGAAGCTGGTAGTTGCTGTGCAGGTTTCGAAGAAGTGTGTGTGATCAAGCTTCCCATTCACCATGATTAGCTTCTCCTGAAGATCCGCATCCCTCCCAAATGCTGTTCGGTGGTTTATGCCCAAACTCAATCAGTTAATGAAAAGCCTTCAAAACCAGACAAGATTTGCAGAATGCCCAGGAGTTGAACAATGTAATGATGAGAGTCAACTGTGGACTTGAAGAATTTTCATTAAATTGAAGTCTGCAAGCTTAGGGATCTAAGTATTATGCTGTGGTGCATATGGCAGGGAGAATTGGTTTTTCAAAGCCATTAAGCGAATGCAGACCAAAAACTCAAAAACACCTGGGAGCTTGGGCAGCCTGTGGATCCCAGTAGTTTGCTCCATATGTGAAGTTCTGCTTATTAGGTCTTGAAGCTGCACTGAGAGTACACGCCCATGTCCTACACATTATTCCCCTTGTACTATATTTAGGCCAGAGCCAAGGAGATTTGCAGTACCTTTAAGTTCAGAAACCAGCAAACTGAAATAATTCTAGACTTGATTTTAAAATGCCTAAAAAAGACAGATATCTTAAATGTTACAGAAGCATAAGGAGACAGTGGAAGTTGTTTGACTGCTTAGCACTGTCTATAAAACCCCTGCTGAAGTTAGCACAATTTGGGAAAAAACAAAATGAAAGAAAAGTACCCAGCCAGACCATAACTCTTAAACCTTTTCCCTTTTAAATCTCTCACCTGCTGTGTTCCAGGATGCATACAGGAGCTATACAGATCTTCAAGAAACGTTATGGGCACTGACGTGATAACCTGGAAAAAGGCAGCTCTTTTTTTTACATGCATTCTCTCAATTGTGAGAGCAGCTGAGCGTGTTCTGTTCATACCCACATCATGTGGCTGCTCCCTCATTGCCCTTCCCCGGAGATGGATGCTACCATAGGTGTTTAGTAGTTAACATGTTTAAGGGGGGAACTTCTGGTTCCTGCTCCTAGGAATCTCGGGGCGGGGGTTGGATTTTTTTTTTCACATTTGAAAGTGCAGAGTCATCCTCTTTGCACCCAGCTCTATGCACTAGCTACTGTATCACCTAGCCCTAGCTCCCGGGGCTGGATTACTGGATTCATATTTCTCAGTTTCACGAGGGGGTGTGTGTGGGGTGAGCATGGGAGAGCTAGAAGATGTGGAATTACCTCCTGTCAATGAAGGTCCTGAATACTGAGTCCTCCTCTTGCTTTCCTGGGGAGAGCTATTACTGCCAGCTGTTGAGTAAAAGGTGGGCTCTGCTTTGCTGGCTAGAGGAAAGAAAAGGGCTGCAACCGTAGTCGAAGAGTCTGTCTGTGATGGGTGCTCTGCAAGCCCCATCCCTGACCTTTCCAAGGAGGAGTGCCTTTTCATCCTGATCCTGGTCAGACATTGGTGGGAGCTATGTGTGTACCTCAGGCAGCTTGATGCTTGGTGAACTCCACAGTCCAGCAGCAAAATGTTAAGTTCATAAAAGCACATTTAGGGCTCTGCAGAGCTGACTAGAGGTTTTCTGATTGCAGAGATTTGGATTTTAAGTGCCTCAGTCCCACGGAGGCGTTGGCAGAGGTAGCCAAGTCTTTAGAGATTCTGGCTCCAGGGTCCTGCCAGGAAGCGGACAGCAGAGTCCAACAGGAGCCGCTTCTCCTGGACCCCCAGTCAGAGGGCTGCATCTCCCCTCATTCTCCTCACAAACACCCAGCAGCTTGTTGCATGCTCAGGTGTGCGGGAAGCCGTGCATGCCCTTGCCATGCTCTTGCACGGCCAGCCTGCCCCAGCCCCACCCGGAGCTGCAGGATTTGCCTTCTGGCAGCACTTGTCTCTATTGCTGGCACGCTCTTAGTGCGGGTGGAAGGGTTTAAAAAAGGAGCCGCCTAATCCACTTCTGACCCTCCTTAAAAGTCTCCCCTGCACACCGCCACGTCGGGCTGGCGCTCGCCGCGTTGCTAAGGCCTGCATGTATCCTGGAGACGGCGCCCAGCAAATAGCTGAGCCGCTCTCTGGAAAGCCAATATCGCAGCCCGGATTGCAGTGCTCGGGCACACTCGGGCTTTCTGCAAGAAGGAATTCTGTGTCTTCCTTCTGCTAAAGCTATGGCGACGGTTCCTTTGGCAAAGAAGATGTGGAAACCCACGGATGTGCTGATAAGCATCCCCCTGAGATAAGGGGGTGGGGAGGGGGTGTTTTGGCACACGTGCTGTGCGGGACCAGCAATGGCTGTGTCAAACCATTTAGACGTCTGCTTTTGAGAGCTGCAAAAGAGCTTTTGTTCACAGCCCTCTGCCCCAATCCGTGCCACTGCTGTGGGCTGTACAGTGGTCACTTAAGAAGCCTGCTGCTTTTTTTTTTTTTTTTTCTTCCCCACCCGCCCCAGGGGGCTGAAGCCATGGCAAAGGTCCCCGACCGAAGCAGACACAAATGGAGTGCGCTTCATACTTTTCTCCGCTGCAACATGAACCCAGAGACCCAGCGGGTAGTGGTCTTTGTCATCCTGCTCTTCCTCATCATCGTCAACGTGGTGCTGATGTTTCTTTTGGCATTTCACTGAAGGAGGACTGCTGGTAGTGGTGCATGGGGGTTTCCAGGACTGGGCGACAAATCAGCAGGTCAGCTTGTTGTTGTCTGCCTCTGGTCTGCTTGTCTGCTGTTACGGTAACTGTGTGTCTCAGAGTATTCCTCCTTGTTTTTTAATCATCACGTCCTTCCCCACCCTGCTCCCCTCACTCTCCTTCTGTCATCACCTGTGCCTTGTGGTTTGGATCACCGTTAAAACAGAAAAAGGGAAAGAGGTAACAGAGCCAACCTGCTTAATCGTAACCACTCTCCGTGACACTAATCAGCCTCGATTCCTAATGATGACAATACTGTGCCTATACATAGCACTTCTCAGCCCTGGAAAAGCCCAAAGTGCTGCTGCTTTGTTTGCAGAGGGACAGTCATCCTATAACGAGCCCTTATACAAGGACCTGCTACATGTAAACACCTGCTGTAAAAAGCTGAACGCCGTAATGCCTCCATTGCTCTGCCATTGTGAACGTCGTGCTGTGCGGTGGCGTGAGTAATGCCCAATTAGCCAAAGTGATTGATCAATAGAGTACACCAGGAATTTGGGCTGAATAAATTCTGCAGCAGTGTGGAAGGAGCGTTTTGGTGGCTTTTATCCCATTTCCTTTATTATATCTCAGTGCTTATCTGCTACGTGTATTAAAATGGCTGGCAGAACTGCAGCACAGGACACTGCTTGCAGGCCACATGTTTCTCGCTGGCCAGCAGTAGCCGTGCACAGTGGAGAAGCGACTCAAGGAACACTCTTGTAGACCCGTTAGGAGGGAAGGGCAGCAAAACAGCATGCTCACTCCAGGCCTGTTCACCTCGATGATGTTTTATCGGCAGCCCTGTACATCACAGCACTTCCAGATTTGGGCATTGGCACCTCAATGGGGCAACCCTCTACTTGATGGCATTGAAGGAGACCAATTCCTGGAGGAAGACAGACTGGAAAGGAAGCCACAGTGCACTGTTCTTAATGACACTGCTTGCATTTGCACTGGAGACTATGCAAAATATCCAAGCCCTTAAAATTCAGCACGATCCTTCATTTTGTGTGTTAGGTAATCTGCACTTCAAGTACAGCTTTCACGAGGGCAGTGCATTTGCTGGTACTAATGGTTGAAGTTACTGCAGTCCTTTCAGACCTGAATGTTTATGGCTCCTGGGGTTTGACCTGATGTTGAGAAAGGCTGGATGGTGATGTTGTCTCTGTCATCATGAGTGATGTACTCTGTACTAGTTATTTATGTGATTGTGTGTAATACATTAGTGCTGTACAAAACTGTGTCACTTTAGCACACAAAGAAATGAAATTTGTACTTGCTGAGCTCCTTTCTGTTACATCTGAGTATGGAACATCCTTTTCCCTGAGAGAGGAGCGTCTCCTGCAGTGCTGGGTGTGGGGCAGCAGCAGGCCCCAGCTCTCTGAACTTCTCTGGGAATCTCTTATGTAGATGAACAGTTTTGAATTATTAAAAATCTCAAACTAGGCTATTAACTCTACTAGCTAGACATTGTGATAAACAGCCACTGGAACCATCTAGTACATGTTGTTTTCTGAAGTTACCATTTCGAAAAAAAACCCCAAACCTCAGCACACAACACTGGCTTTCAAACAAATCTGTTTTCTCTCCCCTCTAAGCTTTACCTGTGGTCTTAGTTACAGCTGGAATCAGAACTTTATGGCGTGAGGTGGAAAAAAGATTATTTATTGGAAAGGACAAGTGAAAGATGTGAAAGCATACCTCAGTCTTCAAATAACAGATGAGGACCAAAGTATGGCTTTGGGGTCATAGGTTTCAGTGACAGAAAGCTTTTGGCAGCTGCTTGTGAGGGCAGATCATGCACAAGGTTTGAGCAGGCTCTGAAAGTGCTTGAGCATTCAGAAGCTCTCACCCTCATCTAGTGGGTGAGTGTTTTGCTCTTGACGGTAGTGGGAGCAGTAACAGGCCTCAGCATCATGGCAGCCCCTGCAATGTGTTTGAACTGTCAGTTATTGCTGTCTCACCTGCTCTGTATCTTGAAATAGTGCAAAACACATCTGATGGTAGATGAGAACTGCGGTTATTCACAGGGCCTGCACGTACACGTGTAGCTCTGGAGAGTATCCAGTAGGTTGACTCCATTCATAATCCAAACATTTGGCTCAACACACAGAAGCCATGTGGGGCAGCTGGTAAGCTGAGCACAAACATCTGCCAGCCAAGACTGATCCTAGATCCACAAAGTGACTTGTGCTCTTGTTTAGCTCAGTGTCATGTCACTGAAATGCTCCTTGGGTGGCTTTTGTCACTGAACTGGAGACTGTAGCTTCCTGTTACACTCTGCCTAGGAAGGTGCTTCAGGGATGTTTTCCAGGAACTTCTTTTTATTTAGTGTCCCACAAAATTGATTAGGTAGCTGGAGCTGGTCTTGTGGTGAAGTAGTTCACCCTCTGCTAGCTGCTACTTGCTCAGTTTGGGGATGCCCTATTCCCGCTGCTCGCTAAGGGACTCTGCTGAGTTTGGAAGGGGTCAAATACCAAACCTGGCAGCGGCAGGCTCCTGGGACAGGCATAGCCCTGCTGTGAGCAGGCAAGTGCTCCCACAAGGCTGCAACCTCCTCCTTCCCTTCTCTCTCTGGCCCACTTTTACCACATCTACACCATCACTGGTATGGCATCCTTATTTCCAGAAAGTTCCCTATGCTCTGCCCAACTACAGCAGCTGTGTCTGTGGGAGCCAGAGCCATTTGCCTTTGCTTCTTTGACACATCAAAGCTTGTGCAGAAGCAGCCAGCGCATGTAATGGGAGGTGGAGGAGTGTCTTGCTAACAGCTGATCAGCGCCCCAAAATGCTCACTGCTGATCCCAGAGAGAAAATGTAAGTCTCAGGAATAACATGAGTTTGGGCGGTTAATGCCTCTGAGGTACAGCGCTGCTATATTGCTTCCTGCAGGGCAGCTCTCCTCTCTGGGAAACGTTGCAGTTGTTACACAAAAGACCTGAGACTTCCCCAGCGGGAGAAGACCTGCCTGCTGCGAGAGAAATAAAGTACAGAACTGTTTTCTTCAAGGGCTATGGGGAGTCCAGGACAGTGAGGGATAACCTGGAAGAAAAGTATGTTATAGAAAAAGGTAATGCAACCCCTGGTGAAATTGCCTCCCCCTTCCCTGTATGTGGCAATTTGCATCACCCCTGCATAGGGCAATTTCACCAGATTATTGGTGCCAGAAGAGTTGGGAGCAAAAAAAGTAGAATTGTTCTTGCATTTAAAAATTCTGATAAGACAAATTGTAAGATTACAGAGTACTCATTGGAGAGATGTGTTACAACACTGCCTGCCGCAGGTGTTAATGCTGGTGCAAAGATCTTGGGAACAGTTTTCCTCTTAATATTTAATGTTGGGTGAATTTTAATTTTCTCTTTCTACTGCTTGTCTAGGTGTTTGATACCTGACTAATCCTGAAGTATCTGTGTCAAGTTTTGTTACGGGGAACCCATTGTTTTTTCTCCTTCCTCAACTTCACCTGCAGCTGTATACATTCAGCTGGAAGCTGCAGTTGACATATAAGCGTTAGTCAGTCTGATATCAGTTGTGACTCCTTCAAGCCTGCCTCAGATCTTGGCTAAAGAAGCTGCGATGGCCAATAAAGCCCAGGAAAAATAAAGCTGGTAAAGGATCCCTGAATCATGTGCAGGAGCTGTAGACGGTGATAGAAGGATGGCAGGGAAGGAGAAGGATTTGGCATTTCTGTCAACAAAGTTGGCTTTTTTTTTTTACTCTCGGTGCACTTGTTTGACACAAGAGACGGGTACTCTGCAGGAAGGCTGTGATTGCCTCCCCTGCAGTCATCTGAACATCAGGCTCTGCCATGGCATTTGGACCGTAGCCCCAGAGAGGGAGCAGCACCGCCAGGGAAGGGGGGGGCCACGCAGTCACTGCTCCTCTGCAAAGCACTTGGGGTGCCCGGTGCCCGCTGTGCTCTCTGCTTCTCCTGCGGACCAGGTCATGTCAGCTGGGCTCTTTTGTGGCTGCTGGACTACTCCTTCTCCTCCCTGGGGTGCAGAGTAAGAGCTGTGCCTCTGCTCTTTTCCCTATGCTGCCACTGTGGTGCTGGTGTACTCCAGCTGCGCGGCAAAGCAGTGTGCAGGGATGGGGCAGGGTACTGCTTCCCCAAGCCCTGCATGGGTAGTTCGTGTTGCCTCTGCATGGGGCAAGTTCATCAGAACATTTAACAGGCAAGAGCATTGCTCTGCTACTGCTTTACTTTGAGCCTTGCAAGTGCAAAGAGCATCTATGAGCAGGAGCGAGACCAAGACATTATTTCCAAAGGGAGATCTGAGCTTTACATTGTATCTTTTCTTAATTTGTCCTCCCAGGCTAAACTCATTTCTGTGATGATATGTGGTATCTGCTGTCTTTGTGATTTATTCTTGGAATCTAAGGCATGAGCTGGCCAGATAAGAAACACAGTAACCATTTACAATGATACCATCAACAATTACTTTTAATTAATGCTTCCAATGTTTTGATTTAAAGAAAAAAAAAAAACAACAAAAGAAGTCCCGTTATGCAGGTTAAAGAAAGATTTTTAAGAGGGGGAGTACTTGTTATTTATGCCATGTCACTGGGCTTGTTAACTACAGAATGTGCTGGAAACTCTGGAATAAAATTATGTCTTATTTGAATCCTTGCATCTGTTCTTTGGCTGGGAGTACTCCGGGCATGACTGTGGTTGTTGCATGTAGTGCACCCACTCTGTGTCTGTGTTCAACAGTGGTGGAAATGGGACTCAAAGTGGTAGCATGGACCTGCTCAAGGCCCACAATGGCGTTCTCTATCCTGTTGCATGTGTGCAAGCCTTCTGCATTTGTAATTGATATAGAGTGATAATCAGCTCAGCTATGCTGGTAATGCTAAAAGAAAAGTGTCTCCCCAAGTACCAAGAGGATGTTGTTGAACCTTTCAGCAGAGTCAGTCAGTCAGGTGTGAAGGACCATGGAGAGGGAAATTTGGGAGTTTGCTCTCCCTTGCAGCCAACCAGCTGCTCTGGCCCCTCTAGAACAAGGGCCTGGTGCAGGGCTCTGGTCCCACGCATCCTGCTGCAGCACCAAGGTCCCACATCTTCCCCTTCTCCCTCCAGGGAGAGAGACCGTAGCGCAGTCCCTTCCAGCATGCTTTTCCCTCCAGAGGTCACCTCCAGAGAGCACCAGTTTCACATTGGGCACCTGAATCTCTGCTGTCCCTTGGTGGCAGAGCAAGTAGAGCCTCCACCAGCTGGGGGAAAGAGGGTCTGCCTTCACCCCCCTCCTTCCTTCCTGCAGCAGCTCCTATCCAGAGCAGGCTGCTGGGCAAAGCCAAGGTGACACACGGCATGGAGCAAACCACTATAGCATCCACACTTAAAAATCTTGTGCTTGCTTGGTGTTGCATCCGTTTAGAATATCAACACAAGGATGGAATTAGTATGTTGTCTTCCACTAAGCTGTGCTGTTTTGTAGTGACCACTGTGCAGGGGCAGTACATGAATGTTATTTATAGGCCCAGTGTCTAATAGCCTTTGTAGTAATGTGGCTCAGAACAGCATAGTTTGACTGCTTATGGTTGTTTTGAATCATGTTCTTGTCCAGTCTTGGCACGTTGAGTGTCTGCAGAGTTGTGGCAAACTTTGTATGGAAATACAAACACTGTATATAGGCATCACATATAAATCTAGAGAGCTACACTAGGATCTCTCAGCAGCAGCCTTCCTCACCTCACCAAATGAAATAGTTCCAGCAGGAGATTAAGAAAAGTCGGGCTGCTAAGGAGTCATGACTTAATATTTTTAGTATCCCAATTCACACCTGTAGTGCCCAGGAGTCAGGACTTGTTATACTAAGCACTATCTAATTATGTAGTGAGAAGATTTGCACTAGACACCAAGAGAGGAGAGCCAGGGACTGCAGTATCCCATTGCTGCCTGATTTACCAGAACGTGCTCTGCATTGAGCTGCTTTTGCAAAACTACTTTGTCATACTGAAAAGCCTGTGGCCACTATGGGAAGGTTGTGCAGGGAGTCAAGGTGACTAAAATGAGAATGTGTGGGGAACACAAGATATGGTGATCTTTTCCTATTTGGACTAAAGAAGCCATGTTCTGCGGGAGGAACAGCAGGCGCTTCAGTCTCCCATAGTTAGAGGGCTTGTTTGCAATGTGGTCTTGGAAACCGGAATCTGGTTCTGGTTTGAGGCTTTAGCTTTGTTGAGACCATTAGGTCTCTTCATCCAGATGATGTGGACTTGAGACAAATGAATAAAATGGATATATTCAAAAGCATAATAGTACAGGGTCTCAGAAGATCCCAGGAACCTGCTGCTTCTTGAATCATTCTTTACCTAGCACAGGACACTTGCAATATGAAAAGGTTAGTGGGTTTTTTTTGTTTGTTTGGGGTTTTTTTGAGTGTACTTAGCTTGAAGAACCTTCTGTAGGGACTACAAAAGAAATGACTCATTTTTATATTTACAGATACTAACCAAAACCAAAGGCTACACAGCCTCCTTTGCCTGACAGTGAGGCATTATCAAGTTTTTTTGTTCTTTTCCTTCTCTCTATCTGATATACATATTTTCCTCTGCCCCATTTTCAAAGAAAAGGACAGACAGCAATTCTTAGTTCAGTGAAGAAAGGATCTAAACCAGTGTGTGTGCATTGGGAGAGAGATCACCGGGGCGAGGGGGCGGAAATCATAAGTTTTGGGTCACCAAAAACCTGCAGGGTTTCTCTCTCAGGAGAAGGTGAAGAAAGGAAACAGATACTAAACTGTGTATGGTTCTTTTGAGGCAGGGAGACCATCTTTGAGAACCAGGTCATGGAAATTGCTAAACAATCTCTGTTGGCCCAGCATGTCTGCCAGCACCTACCAGTGTTGTACAGACTTTGACACAGCGCTGTTAATGCAAGGGAGATGTTTTCACAGGAGATAG
This sequence comes from Balaeniceps rex, assembly GCA_013401315.1. Classification (NCBI taxonomy): domain Eukaryota; kingdom Metazoa; phylum Chordata; class Aves; order Pelecaniformes; family Balaenicipitidae; genus Balaeniceps; species Balaeniceps rex. The sequence continues at coordinate 32,718 of VYZW01014955.1, forward strand.
GAGCAATAAAAATCATTTCAGCGTGTTCTTTGCAGTGTGTTCCATTAAAATTAAATCATGCACACACATGAAAAGGAAAGCCATGTCCTGTGTTTCTGGCTTACTGCCCACTGTGAGCCCAAAGAGATGCTGACCTTTGGATGATTCAGAGCAGTTTTCTAGCAACGCAGTTTGTATTCGCTTTAAAATGTTTTCTTTAACCTTATTTGTAAAACAAATTTAGATTAATTTGCCTTCAAGCTATAACTGATTCTGTAACTTGCCATATTTTGCGGGGGAAGGGAATAGCAACAGTCATCAGCAGGCAGAGAGCTCTGGGAACTGCATGGGTCCCTTTCCTTTTCTTCCGCAAAGAGCCTGGATGCAACAGTTATCCTCAATAAATCCCTGTGTCGGATGAGCTGCAGCTGAGCTGGTTTGGATATGTTGTCCTGGGGGATCTGTACAGTATATTCCTCACTTGTCTAAGGAAATAATGGTGAAAGTGGAAGCAAAAAAGGAGGTGGAAAGGAAAAACCTCAAATTAAGTCATGGGAGAGGCAGTTTCATCTGGAGCTGTCCTGCAGAGAGGGAAAGGATGGGAAATGTCCCAGGGGGATGTGCTGGTGGGAGTGCACAGAGCAAGGGTAATGCTGCAGGCAGCAGCAAGAGGAGAATGGGGCAAGTTTGTAGCATCAGTGACATAAAAATGTTAATGTAACATTAAATAAAATTTTCTAAATAAAATAGTTTCTGTTTGGGTGCCTGAGAAATGGTGGTGTATAAAAGATGCAACAGCACTCACTCTCAAATGTGAGAACCAAACAGAAACATCCTGGGCTATTTGCATTCCCAAGTTGTACAATTAAAATCAGGGCATCAGAAAATGTAAAAATTGCGTTAAGCAGCTCTGCTTCATATTCTGCAGTAAATGTAGACTTCAAAACTGTTGGTGAGGTGAAGAGGGGAGTCAGTCAGTCTGACACGGTTTTCATCTACAGCCAAACTGGAACCAGAAACTAGAAACTTTGTAGACATGTGAGCCCTAGGTCAAAGTCTTGTTCAAACCCGAGAGTTCAACCCGAGGCCTCGCTCCTTTCCAGTCTTTGAAACTAAAGAAAATAGGAGTGTGTGGCTGATTTCCAGGTGCTGTTACAGCACCAGCTCAGTAAACCACGTTACAAACCCCGGAGCAGTTGTGTGCACCCACCTCCAGCTGCTGCAGTCAGAGCTGTCGGCCGCGGGATGTGGGGCCTGTGCTGAGCCAGGACCCTCTCAGTGCTCCCCAAAGCACCCCAGAATAGCTGGAAAGGGGGGTAAAAAAAGCGATTCTGTCAGAGATCTGGGCTGTTCGGGGTAAATGGGACTGTGATGCTTGGATCCTACCTTAACCTGGAGTGACGGGTGCCACGCAATTGGGAGAGGTATGAGGAGTGGGTTAGCCAAAAGTTAAAGATACTGATTTAGAGCTCTGGAATGACTTAAGTTCTCTGGCTTTGAGTGCTTAAGGAGGTTTTGAGGTCCTTTGAGCTCTTAATTGTAAAGGCCTTTCTGAACATTTTGAGTGAGGATGTGGCATATACCCACTCCTGTAACCTGCACTCAGGGACTCCTTCTCCCTGAATGCCTCCCAGGCAATGTCTGAACAGCCAAGTTTCCCTGGGTATGCTTCCATCCTCCATTTTTGGCAAAAAAAAAGGCCAGGAGTTGCACATCCATGTGGCAGGGACAAAGGGCTATTCCAGGTGTGTGGACTGACCTTCCTCCATGTGCCTGGCTAGTGTTCCGTGGGTAGGATAAACAGCGTGTGGGATGTTATGTCAAAGCCATGTAAAAGTGCTGTACTTACCTCTGCCTGAGAAGTCCCAGCCAGGAGGATGACAGCCCTACCCCAGAGGACATCCTAACATCCTTGTAATTACTCTGTTGGCAATCGCTGATTTTCCACCTGAACAGGAGTGTTGCTGTACCTCAGGGAACATATCTGTCTCTGTCAAGTTAACATTTTCAGGGCTTACCATTTTCAAGAGGTATTTGTGAGTAATATGAATAGTCAACATTTCTTTCTGTGTTTTTTACTACCCTAATGTCCTAAGACCAGCTCTGTAGGGCCAGCCAGTAACACTTTTAGCTGTGGCTTGGGGTAACTGCTCAGGGAGAGATGCAAGTATGGCCTGGCTCTTTCCCTTGTGTGCCTTTCCAGGTGTGTTTAAGATCCTTGATGGGCTGTATCCAGATATGATGTGTTTAAATGGCCTTGAAGGACATACATTTGCTTAACTGCTTTTTAAATCACCTATGTGTTTGGCTCTGTGGCATGCTGTGGCACAGCTTAATTATGCACCATAGGGAAAAAGTACTGCTTTTGTACTAAACTTCTTGCCTGGCAATTTCACTGGGCACTCACCAGCCTTGCATTATGGATAACCATTTTGTAAGCCTTCATCTCGTGGTCACCCTCCATCCACCTTTCTCTATTGCAGCTTCAAGGTCTGTTTAGCTTGTACTGGCCTAGAAACTCTTCCCAGCTTCGATTTGTGGTGCTCTTTGTGCCTTGTCTAGTTCTCCTCTTCCCTCTTTCTTTCTGAGTCATTCCTGACATTCAGACTTTCTGACCCTGATGGAGCAGGCTGATGTTTTCTTAAATCTGTCTGCAGAGACATTCCTGAGGAGCAGCTCATTTAGTCAGTCATTTGTGTTGGATATTGCTTGTGTTACATTTCTCAGCATAGCATTTCATTTGCCGTTTTGTCACCCTGTCACTCAGCATTGTATCTGCTTGTTTGGAAAGAGTTTGAAAATAAATTTCACTTATACCAGAAAATAAATGTCTTATAGACATAAGTTTAAACAAGTATCCTCTGGAAACTTGTACGAAATGTTAAAATGGAAGCAGCTTTACAGCTTTACTTACTGTAATCACTACCAGCAGCTGCAATATTTAACTACAAAATATGATACAAAGACAAACTTTTGCAGAGTACTGACAGGTTTGAGAAGGGCTTTGCTCCTGTTTCCTTATGCCAAAGCTTAATGCCAATGTTTTCTTAGCTCCCAAAATTAGCAGACTCCCTTGATATACAGGTCATGGGAGAGTGATGGTTGGGCACTGAGGGCACTGACAGGATCTAAATGACTAGGTGTCCTCAGCTACAGGTAACTATCCTCACTCTTTCGTAAGAACTTTCCTGGCCTATTTCAGCCAAAAGTAAAGCAATTTCAGACGATCTGTTTTGCGTTACAATAATCAACTCCTATATCTTAGGTGAGGAACTGAGAACTTCTTGCATCACTCTGGAGTTTGAAAAGTCACATTTAACTGGACTCAGATGGGCATGCACCAGGCATGCTTTCCCATGCTGTACTCTTCACACGCAGGTTGAAATAACACGGAGCACAGCTCTGCCTCCTCCTCTTTCTACAAGGGTTGCTTCCCTCCTCCTGTAGCACTTGATAAAGGGAGCTTTCAAAGCTTCTCCTTGCCTGCTGTGGGGGGAACCTCCTCTTAATCCCATCTGTTTAAACCACTTCTGAGGGGGAATTGGGACTCAGATGGTATAAATAAAAGGGAATAATATAATTAATGCCAGTCAGAATGGTTTTGTGGAAAATAGTTCTTACCAAATAAATGTGATGACAAATTTTGAATGTTTGGTAAATGGAGGCAGCTGTACTAGATGACACATGAGGAGTTTGACTACAGGCACTGATTAAAAAAGCAGCACTACAGAATATCAGTGTAGCACACTTAACTGGATTAAGATCTTGGCTGACTGACATCTCAGATTTGTTAAGGAGAATCACTGTCAAATTAAAATATTTTGAATGGAGATCTGCAGTGTTTGGGAAATGCCTGAGAGTCCTCCACTACCCTTAATCAGTGCTCTAAAATCTGTGCTGAAAAAATATGAAGCTGACACAGGAGGCAAAAGGGCAACGAATGCCGAGGGCATGGCTTGACTGGGGGCATGGTGTGCAGGTCTGTGCTTCTGAAGCAATGAATGCAACCCACTGCCCATGTGGGTACACGTGTCTGGCGTAACGCTGTGGCAAGGAGGGCTTGTGTTATCCTGAAACATGTAGACAGAGGAGCAGCAAGAAGCAATGCAGTGTTTGCTGTGGCTGTGGAGTTGTGTCAGTGGTTCTGGCACCCTGCAGCCAGGCAGCAAGTCTTTGCTAGCCCAAATTCCTCCCTGGCAGCGAAGGGAGACAGGACCCCCAGGGGCTTGGTTAATTCATCATGCTAAGATAGATGCCTAAGATGAACCCTTCCCTGGGGTGCCTGTCTCTCTCCACAAAGGGGAGATGCTCTGTAAAGACAATCAAGATAACTCGTTCAGACTAAATGTCTGCTGTTCAGATGACAGAAGCTCTATGAGATACATTTACATCTCCGTTGTCCATCATTAAACAGTGAAGCTAAAAGTTTTGAGAGGAAGCAAGAGCAAGCTGTCAGGATGATTTGAAAACTATCCTATGGGTTCAGTTCAAGGGAGAGGCTAGCTTGCTGGCTTCTACCCACGTTCATAAAAAATAGGTGTTTGTGTGAATGAAGCACTACCTTGGGAGTGGAAGAGTGGAAGTAAAATCTTTCTTTAACTCCTCTGCTGTACTTTGCATGAGAGAAAGCAGAAGAGAAGGCAAGAGAAGGCTCTGGAAGCAAAGTGACGGGTGAAGGAACTGGAGCTGGGAGGAGGCTTTGCCTCTGGGGTCAGGACTGCTGCAGGGTTTAAATGCGAGCAATGAACGCAGGCTTCACAGCAACCATTTTAGTTCACCAGGAAGGTCTTGGATTCAGGTGCTCTTCATGGAAGGCGTCTGGTTTAGGGTCACAGAGCTGAAAAATAAATTCCATTTTATTGGCACCTTCTCCCTGAACTGCCCTGTTCCCAGTGTCTTCTGATGCTCTTGAGTTCATTTTTTAGCTCTACATGATCCAGTGTACTTGGTATTATCAAGAAAAAGCTATTCAAATTTTATTCAGGTAGAACCAAGTAGCTCAAAGATAAATATTTCCTAAAGGAGTCTTCACCCCTCCTTCTGTAAGCTGTCGAGATCTTTTATCTCTGTTAATCTTGCCTGGAGCTCCTGTCAGAACAAGACCAGGACATATGAGGTAATTATGTCACGGAGTCCAGCCTGAGACAAACAAACAGGGACCAAGTAGCTGGAATGCAAACAACCCCATGGACGTGGGCCTTGACATGCCAGATCTTTTTGCCCACGTGTAACGGACTTCCTTTGGGGCAGCTATGTGCACTAGCCCTGGCTGTGTCTCCCCTTTGGCAGCCTGTGCATAGGCATTGCTTGGAGGAGTAATGCAGCAATCCTCCCCCCTCCATCTTTCTGTGATACATTGAGCAACCTGCACAAGCACTGCTTCGCCAGCGCCTTCCCTGAGCATCTGCCATGTTTGTAAATGGGCAGTGAGGCTGTAGCTGCACAGAAATGCCAATGCAATATTAGAGTTGCAGTCGATTTTCAGGTTCAAAGTATCGGTGTTAGTACTGCCTTTGGGTTGCAAACACTGCTGTCTACAAACTTAAATGTTGTTATAAACAAAGAAAAATAGCTGATTTTTGTTTGTTTTCACTGCTGCCAGCTGCAGTAGCTAGAGCAGCTGTAGGGTGGCTGGGTTTGCATTCTCTGTCTTCTAATATTTCTCTTCTAGAGACTGGTTTGGGGCCACTTGAGAACATGTACTGAGTTGTCATTGGTACTACAAAGCCAGCACATAAATGTTGTTTCATATGGAAATTAATAGTTGTTTTTCAAACCTTGCTTTAATTGCAAAGATCAAAACCTGTGGTAAGATGAGCCTAAGGAGCTGCCATGCCTGGAAATGGTGAGCATTCCCTTTAATACATGCTTCTCTGGAAGATGAGCAGCTCTCACAATACAGCTGGTTGATTGTGCCATGGTCTAACACATTTTGCAGAAAACCTTTTTATCTGCTGGTATGTTTTATCATTCCTGGGATAGGGAGTAGAAGTCCTAACCCTTTTTTTCCCCAGCAACAGTATGCTCCTCAGACAGCATGGGGCAGCTCTGCTTGCTGCAGTGACATGCAGCACCATAGGTGCTTCTGTGCCATGGAAAGGTCAGTCCTGGCTCAGACCTACCCTTTAGCATTTGCTCTGGGAAAGGAACTGTTACACTGGGTACATTTGGTATTTCTGTATCAGCCTAGGAATTGGACTGGATACAATTGAAAAAAATAGTATAAGGTACAGACTGGTACAGATTGAGGGCTAACAGGAAAACGAGCACTGAGCATGGTGATCATTAAATACTTTCCAGTGTTTGTGTCTGCTCCCCTGCCCGCCCCCACAGTATACAAGCACAGACTGAAGTGGTGCAGGGAGAAGACTGGGCAGAGCCCATCAGCCTGCAGTCATGGAGCTGTTTCAAGTGCTGCTGTACTAAACTAACTGAGACAATCCAAAGCGTATATAAAGTATTTTTTTCCTCTTTATTTCTTGCTTTATTCCATATTGATCATTCCTCCCTACAAACATGGTGCTTGGTGTCAGTTAATCAAATCCTGGCCTGTATTTTGGGTGTCTTTTTAGTCACACCTTTGATCAAGAACTGTCTGTGGTAGTGGCTTGTCTGCTTGCCTGTGCCTCTTCGGCCAGGCTAGTGATGGGTCAGTTCTGACTTTCTGTATTTGGCAGATCATATTCACAGTATGGCTGTTGTTGAATAGAGAAAATTTAAGATATTAATATTAGTGGATGGATTAAAGTACCAGCTGGGGATTCACTAGTCAGTCACATGGCTTTTGGTGACTCCGAGAACCATGTGGCTCTGTCCCACTGTGAGCTGGATTTATCAACCCTAACATGCTGTTAATGCTAGGTCAGGCTTGGTCTCTTGTCTTCTCATCAAGACACCGAGATCTGACAGCTGGGTACTGTAAGGTATTAATGCCTTCACATCATCAGCGCTCTGCTCATGTGATCATCAAAATGCTACAGAGGAAGTCCATTTAGTCTCTCTCTGGTCATGGTCGTGGCACGTGCGCCGCCGCCACGTCATACTCAAGAGCACTGATTCAGAGTGGTATATTTAAGCACACAGTGAAGGTATTTTCTCTCAGGAATAGCCATGTTCTTTAAGTGCTGGTCACAATTTGCATGTTGAAAAGCCCGCTGAATGACACTCTTTCCAAAGATTTATTAGCATATGCCAGTTTCCTGAGCAACAGCCAGCCCTTACCCACAGAGATGCATGGCAGCAGCTCCGGCATGACCTGGTGGTAGGGCTTACCTAAGTGCAGGTGACTCCCCAACAGTCTGTGTGAGATCAACATTATCTGGCTCCTCTGCACAGGGGTGGCCAGACACTCAGCTCCAGCCACCCCATCACCCTGCTACTGCTCTTCTCATCCATCATCAGGTCCACACAGTCACTAGTCACTGAAGTTGGACTGCTAAAGCAAATGCATGGGTTATGCACAGGCAGATTGCTCAAAGCAGCTAACATCCACCATCATCCACAGCCCAGCTGTTGTTCTGTAACTGAAGTCTGCTGGCTGAATTTGGAAAAATGCACACTTTCACATCCACTCTCTTTCCTACTCTAGTCATCACTACTTTATGTTAGAAAGCTAAAACCTCTAAGTTTCTAGAAGCCTGACAAGACCTACAAGTGTTTCAAAAATATGAATAACGGGTTTATTCATAATGCTGAGTATGCTTCAAGCTTGTCAAACTATAAGCAATATGCCTGTTAAGTGAACTATTTGTAAAAAGCATCACACATAGCTCTAACAGCTGTATGCATTAATTGTCAAGCCCAAATACCTTTTCCCTCCACAGCTCATTTGGACAAATAGCTGCCATTTGACTAGCCGTAGCTGCCTCTGCTGTATGGTGCATTCATCACTGTCTCTTGATGTTTGGTTTTCTGAGACTAATGATACTACTTCTCTACTAGCCTTGTGATCAAAGCCTGTCCTTGCTATAGGAGCTTAGACTAGTGAGACACCATAAAGACGCTTGGATTATTTTCCTGTCGTGCCACTGGCCAGCTGTATGACAGTAGCATGTCCCTTACATTCCCTGCCTGCTGGGCCTCACTACCGTGACTGCTCACCTCTGTGAAGAGCAGAAACCTGCAGCAAAGATGCACCGAGCCCTGCGATCATGCAGCGGAGAGCAGCTGAGAAAAGGCAGTGTGGGGGGTGCCAACGCACTGGCTATGTAGATAAGTGGGAACCTCTCATCCTCTCCTTCCCAATCATCCTGTTATTTTTGTCAGAATGGAAATACTGCGTTAAGCTGTTTCTGGTTCAGTGAAGGGGCACTTGTTATCCAAAGGCAGACTGTATTTGAATTTTCTTTCAAATGCCTTGTTAACTCTCTCCTGATTTACTGTATGCACAATTATCCTGATGTTCTTTTACAGAGTGCATCTTTCTTCTTCGGGGAGGGGCAAAAATAGTAACCCAGAGCAGTAGATAACCGTGTGACCAAGCAACCTAAGGTGCCCAGCATGGAAGACACGTGCATTATGCGGCTGCAGTGACACTGCTGCAATGTTGTGAGATATACCATGGATAGTGGGTTTTGTACAGGTTCTCTTTCTCCCTCATGCCACACAAACTGCTCTTTCTGTTGTCTTCCCAGAACTTATTGTTGCTCCATTTTCCTGGAGAAAATAGGGCTTCACTGCCGCTCCAGAATGGCCGAGTAAGTCCTTTTTAGCCAGACTCCAGCATACGCTCTGCCTTCTTGGGGAAATCCTTGGCGTTCAGACAGTCCGTCATGGCTCAGGCCCTGAGAAGCCTGTGCGTGTAACTCTGTAGTTGTTGAAATTCAAAGGAGATTGTGACATGATAAACCTGTGGGCATCAGGCAGGCACTACTGTCGTAGTGGCCAGCAGGACCAGGTTACACGTACACCAGTGCAACAGGTCCCAAGTGTTACTTAGTTACACCATAGCTATAGAGCAAATGGGTGAGAATGGCATCAGGCACGTATAGTCACAATCATCACTGTTCAAGAGCCCCCTCACAGCCTCTAGCCATGTGGGATTTTTTTTTGGTTTTGTTTAATTGCTGGGGGTCCTTTTTTCCGTTGAGAGGGCCCTCTATGGGACATGTAGTAAATAACCGTTGTCCCTCAGCATGATTACTTGAATTCTTCTGAAGACTTATTTTAAGCAGCTCAAGAGCTAAGTTTAACCACCTTAAAGACTTAAGGCTCTATCTGTCCTAGACTAGCTCTAAGGCCTCAGAATACTCTCTGCTCTGAAATATATCTCTAAACATTGATGCTCAAGGTTTTATTTCAAGGCTTTCCAAAGCAGGGCTGATCTGGCAGCACAAGAGCATCCTCCACCAACAATGTACCACGGAGTCTTGTTTGCTGGCTGAGGCAAAGTCACCAGTAAGAAATTCCAGAACGTCAAATTCATGTTCTTTATGGTGGTAAATGAACTGTGTCCAAGTGATTCTGAATAAATGCTATTGAGAGCAAGATCAGTCGAAGCAACTGCCAGATGAGCACCAACTCCTTTTCACGTTGCTCATAGGGAGTAAACAGTTATCAACGCTTGTTTGGCTCAGTAGCAATGGTGCCAAAGCTGCAGCCACGTTGGCAGACTGCGCTGCTTTCTTGGGGGGAGCTGACGGTTTGACTTGCTCTGTCCACAGCTCATCAGTGATGGCAGCGTGGTGTATGCAGAAGCCCTCTGGGACCATGTCACGATGGATGACCAAGAGCTGGGGTTCAAGGCTGGCGATGTCATTGAAGTAATGGATGCCACCAACAAGGAGTGGTGGTGGGGGAGGATTCTGGACAGCGAAGGCTGGTTTCCAGCCAGCTTTGTACGGGTAAGAGCTTGATGTTTCTTTATGCCTCTCCATTAGCACCAAGTGTTTGTTCTTTTTCTCTAGGCTTAGGGTTCTGTAGTGAATCCTGAGCACTTTCACTGCTAGAGATAGTTGGTTCAACATGTTTTGTTACTATTCCTCTACACATGGCTACAGTATATAGGGCCCTCCCAGCTGAGCTGCCACCAGCATGGAGAAGTCCCTCTTTACATGAATGAATCAGGGCAAGGGTGGTTCAGTTCCAGACTCTGGAGCTAAGCTGAGCTGCATCAGCTGGGGAGCTGCCCTACATGGTGGTTTGCAGCCTGGGCTCCTGCTTACCCATATGTATATTGACTAGTTTGCCTCCAAGCACATAGTGTCTCCTTCAGGAGTGAGCAACAAATACTCTCCTCCAGCAGAGGTCTTCACTCTAGTGTCCACTTCAGACAGTACAGATAAGCGTAGCACCAAATTTAGCTTTCTCCATCTGGTGCTGGGTCCAGGGCAATGCCACATCCCAAAGTATGCATCCACCTGACTCACACACATACCCCTTCTTTTAGCCCTGGATTTTTAAAAACATCAGGCTGCTGGGCTACCACACAGCACTGTTGTTCCAAGCATTTAAAAGTCGAGCAGAAAAACACAAAAAATGTCTTGGAGGTCATGTGGGACAACTGATGACGCGGGAGATACGAAACACTTGATGCTTTTGGGCCAAGGCTTGTGGGCCAAGGCTCTCCCCCAGTGCCAGCTACAAAGACCATCTAGAAATAGCTATATAGAACAGCCCAGACAGTCCCAGCTGTATACTGCAGAGGTTGGATTAATTTCCAACAGAGCATTCTGAAACACATCTGAATTCTCTGTGCAAGTGGGGGGTAAAACAAGAGTCTGAGTAACTGCTGTGCACTCCTTTCCTGCTGTGAGGAGAAAGGCTTTTTTCCTTTCTTTGGGCTGCGACTGTTGGTGTGGATGCCTGACTCTGCTTTCACCACTTCAGGGCAGACTCCTCAGTACTGCAAAGGCAATTAGGTGCCTAAGGGCAGAGATTCTCAGCCCTTTAGCTCTCTTCAGATCACAAGTGACCCAAATCCAGGTGAAGCGTGAAAAGAGGTGATACAAGGTAATCTGCTGTCTGTAGCAAAAGTTCTTGGAGAAGTGGGGCAGACAGTGCTATAAAAGTTTTTAAATGCTTTGTTATAGATTGTAGGAGACAGTCTCAGCTGGATAACTATTACGAACTGTGGATGTTTTTGCAAGTAAGATTACTAGGACCAAAATCTCAGTGCTGGTGGGGACGGAACTGCTTTTTTCACAGTTAAAACACAGGCCTTTTTTTTCTTTCATGTTACTGATAAGTTGAATGCTTGTCCTGGCTGGCAAAAACCTGTGGTAGTATTTCAGGGGAAAGCAGACTAGTGCTAGCCATTAGGGATGCACAGTAATGAGGGTTTTTTTTTAGCAGAGTAATTACAGCACTTATTCAAGCATCTGAGTGAAGATCTCCTGCTAATTATCACTGGGTCTCAAGCTTACTGCTGGGAAGGCTGGTATGTTTGGGGACTTGGATAAATCTCCAGGTCTCTCACTTACTCCACACAAGTTTCAGGCCAAGGTCTGAGTTTAAGACTAGCCAATGTTGTTCTGCTCACAGTGGAGGAAAACCAGGATTGCACATCTTGAGGGCTGCACCAGCTGTGAACAGTGAGTAAATGTAATCTATGCCTGTGCTGACAAGGGATGGGTATGCACTATTTTTATACAAAGATATGTGTGTATCAGGTGGTAAGTAATCCTGCCTAGAACAAACTACATTAAAAGTTTAAAGCAGTTCCATGTTATTGTACTAAAAATGCCTATAGTTACGCACGTTCCTACTTCAGTGTTTTTCACCCCTTCTCATGGGCACTCTAAGAGCTACACTACTACTACATGAAAGAAAGCTCAGAAGTGAAATGCACCGGTAATTGCCTGCTATTAACTAAGGTACTTTGCTGTTGTTGACACTATAGACTCTGTAGGACAGTGTGCTTACAAAACGATGATGATGTTCTCTGCTCGTGCTGTGCTGCCATCTGACGGGCACTATGAAGTAACCATGAGTTTCACACACAGCCCTGTAATGTAACGCCATTCCTTGCCACACCATAAGCCCACTGGCATCTGCATCGGCTTTATATTAACAATAAATTATCTTTACATAATCTCGGGGAAGCAGATACTGAGAGGCCATCTGTTATTTATAGTATGAGAACAACAATAAAACTATACAGAAAAGCAACTATTTACTGGTTTCCCCCCTCCCTCCATAAGCGCCCTCTCACAAGTACCTAAGCAGATTTCACTTGATAAACCATTTCCCATCCTGATTTTTTATGTATTCTTCCCAGAGGACTCCATATCATTCCCATGACTTCTGTCCACAAGACATGCCTACGTAAAACCACCTGTGTCACACAGTAGGAGCAGCTGTCCCGTGGCTTGAAAGTACCCTCCCCAAACTATCTAGCCTTAGCTTCCCCAAGGGGAAAATATGTTTACAAGTAATATACACGTAGCAGTGCTCTTCACTCCTTATCCTAGCTCAATCTTTGTCTGCCATTCAGTCAACTGTCCCAAACTTCTTTTCCTTGGAAGAGTTGTGTTTAGCAATACAAACAGTGAACGTCTTGTGTGTCTGGCACAGCTGCGAGTAAACCAGGATGAACCCATGGAAGATTATCCCCTGAAGGTAGAGGGTGGCAAAGAGGACGACTCCAGCAGTGGCACCCGCCGCTTTGGGATGGGGCAGACCACCAAAGATCAAATGAGGACCAACGTCATCAATGAGATCATAAGCACAGAGAGAGACTACATCAAGCATCTGAAGGACATTTGTGAGGTAACAGAATAAAGGGGGAAGTGAATGTCAGAACTTGTCTGAAGGATAATAGAGTATGTCCCATTCTCCCCCAGACAGTTACCCAAAGCAGGTAACTTCTTTTCTGAAAATGAGACTGTATTTCCATCAGAGCCTGCTCTGCTAAATGGTGTTGCATGCTCAGAAAACAGGAGACAATTCATTACAGCAATATCCCAAATGCCTCTAGTTGGAGCACCCGCTTTGGCTCTGATTAAATGGAATTAATTCAATTTCCCAAGCCAGAGAAAAGTAAATGTCTAGCATTACTGTCCTCTTTAATACATGTTCTGAGGTAATATAATCAGCAACTCCCGCCTTCAGGCAAATCATGCTCAGATGAAAACAACTGGGGGATGTTCAGCCAATTAGGTCTTTCACTTGCAAATATGCGACACCTCTTCCAGGAGAGACATGCTGTCATATACGCTGGGGTAAATGAAGGTAATTGAAAAGAGTTTTGCAGGAACATAGTTCTTCAGTGAACTGACACAAAAACGTAGTTCCTTCCAGGAGAGCCAGCCGGGGCAAAGCAGCACACACTTACCAAACAAGCCTTTCTTCCTGCAGTGTCGCCCCATATCCTTTGTGCCTCTTGAGTCAACCAGGCATTTCCTAACACGAGCATCCAAACCAGATCCACAGCTGGGTTTAATTGGCCTAAATCTATCAGTGGATCAGTGCTGGGGTCAGAATACCCCGTAGCCTGCAGACAGATAAAGGTGTTTTTAGCAGATGAGAAAGCAGCTCTGTGACTCCTTCAAGTGTGGATTACGGTATTGTTTAAGGCAGTGATGTAACTGTGGCTTGGTTTCTATTTCTACCATGTTTTGGGTGGCATTAGAGGAAATAATAGCTAAAACATGGATGCACCTAGGCAGGAAGGGGGTACAGGAACCTGGTGAATAACTGACTACAGTCCATGGGGTTTTCTGTTGATAACCAAAGGCCACAGAGCAAATGCCCAGGAAGCTTTTCAATTTGGTTTCCTCATAGGGTTACATTAAGCAGTGCCGCAAAAGAGCTGACATGTTTACAGAAGAACAGCTGAAGACAATCTTTGGGAATATTGAGGACATCTACAAGTGCCAGAAGAAATTTGTTAAAGCACTAGAGAAGAAATTCAACAAAGACCACCCACATTTGAGCGAGGTTGGCTCATGCTTCTTAGAATATGTAAGTAAATTTGACTTCATGGGAAAGGGGTCGCTGAGCATGGATTAAGCCAGAGGATTTAGAAATTGGTCTGACAGAACTGAAGCTCTGTTTAAAAAAACCCACCCAACCAAATTAAACGCCCCCCTCCCCTGTTCAACCACTACCCACCTCCCAACTAAACATCATCTAGCTCTTGTGGCTGTGGAAAGAACATTTCCAAAGTGCCTCAGCTTCTGAGCATTATACACCCTGCCAGACCATGCTACTTTACACAAAAATGTAGGAAGATTCCAAGATCTCGAGCTGGACCTGAGTTTACAGCTAATGGTATTTTCAGGTCAGCAACTGCTGATCTGGTCATTAAAAACATTCAGTTCAGCACAGGCCAGAATACACAGAAATGTCTCAGTCTCTCAGATAACCTGCATGTGCTGTAACTTGTAATATACCCTGCCCCCAACTTTAGGTCTTCGGGCTTCAAAATCTGGGGAGGGTACAAATTACCAAACAGCCCCATGTGATAAAGGAGTAGGATGTACACAGGGCACTCACACACAGCAGTTTGAGCCAGATCATCACCGTAAAGAACACGGACAGTAAATCCTTTCACTTCCCTTGCAGCAAACAGAGTTTCAGATATACTCTGAATACTGCAACAACCACCCCAATGCCTGCATGGAGCTGTCCCGCCTCACCAAAGTTAACAAGTATGTCTACTTCTTCGAAGCCTGCCGCCTGCTGCAGAAGATGATCGACATCTCTCTGGATGGGTTTCTGCTGACTCCCGTGCAGAAAATCTGCAAATACCCACTGCAACTGGCTGAGCTGCTCAAATACACCAACCCCCAACACAGGTAGGTCAGCACGGTGGGGACGGAAGGAGCAAGACTGGTCTCATGGAAATGGACTAATCCAGAATCATGTACTGAGGGCAGCTTGCCAAGAGCAGCCAATACTACAATTCTTCTGTGTTACCTTGTAGAAACCAGGGAAAAAAAGTATTTTTCTATCAAATACATAATTAGGACTAGGCTTTCCTGTCTGTTACAGACCTGGAGTTACAAAGTCTACCTTATGAATGGTACTTTTCTATTTTATTTGGCCCACATATCTGTGATACCAGCACATACATACTTTGGAGTTAAATGTTTCTAGTA
This sequence comes from Balaeniceps rex, assembly GCA_013401315.1. Lineage (NCBI taxonomy): Eukaryota > Metazoa > Chordata > Aves > Pelecaniformes > Balaenicipitidae > Balaeniceps > Balaeniceps rex. Next base: position 47,738 of record VYZW01014955.1, read on the forward strand.
GTGGTGTTGAAAACTGCCTCCAAAAAGCACTGGCTGAATATACCCCAAAACGTCCATGTAACTACACCATAGCACGTCAGGTACTCATAGTCATGCATTCTGCGCAGCGCTTCCCCAGCAGGATGTCGCGGCCTACAGCAGTCAAGCCATGCACACTCGGTGCCTCTTCAGCACTAGCTCAAAAGTCTCCAAATCCATTGCTCCATTTCAGGGTGAAGGCACTGCCCTCAGCTCAAATAACTATGTTACTTAATCAAGCACCTGAAATAATTAGCTACAGAAATGAAACATAAAAAATCTGCATTAAAGCAAAGTGACTTAATTTTACCTTCCCACTTACAGCACTATTTCTCAGAGTAGTTTTAAGCATGGCTTATTAAATCTATAAGCATGTTGTTCTGAAGCTGACCTCTTAACAGAAAGCTCCTTAATGCAGTACACACACGTTTTGAAAACCACGTTAGAGACAAGGTGTGCAGAACAGCTCCCTCCCAGCTACTCTAAACTCAGCAGAAGTAGCTGATGGCAGCTTCTGCCCTACCCTTCCAGATAAACCATCAGCTCCTATTTGAAATTAAGCCAGTTATTGCTGAACTGCCTTACCCATGCATGACAGAAGCAGTCTCTGTATGAAAACAGTGGCATAATGAATATATTGTATTATGTTGCGGGAAAAAAAACAAGGCTTGGAAAGCCCTGGAGATTCTTCCAGCAACTTGTATTTACACCTCTGTGGCTGAATTTGATTGCTTACCCCCTTCCCTTCCACAAATTGGGCCTGGATTTGTTACAAGACTATAACCTGTGCCTCAAAACCAGCACACATCTGAAAAGCTGCTGCTGAACATGTACCTGACTTCCAGTATGAAACAGCTGGGATAACTGCAAGTAGAACTCATGTTTTCTGCTCTTCAGCCCTAGACCATGGTAGACTGCACTCCTTTGGATTGTAGGTACAATAAGCATGTGTCATTTTGTCATGCATAACACCTCTGCCCTACCCTAGGGATTTTAAAGATGTTGAAGCTGCCTTAAATGCCATGAAGAACGTTGCTCGGCTCATCAATGAGAGAAAGCGTCGGCTGGAGAACATTGACAAAATTGCTCAGTGGCAGAGTTCAATAGAAGACTGGGAGGTAAGAGACTTACTTTCCTCATGAATTGAATGTTCTGTGTTGCCCACCCCCCCCAGCTTCTGCCTACAGCAAGATATTCCTAAGGATTACTATCTAGCCCTACCTCAGTGCTGCCCCCCGCCCCCTTTCTGGGTGGTTTTTTGTTTTTTTTTTTTGTTTTTTGTTTTTTTTTTTCATTTAAACAGATGTGATATTTTAGTACAACTGAAAAGGTCTAGCACATAACCCAGCTAGACCAGCTGCCTTTGCACATTCCCTGGCATTTTTGCTTCCTCATTTTCTTTGCAGAATAAAATTAGCATGTAGGTTGGTGAAATCCTATTATTTTCCTCTTGCCCCCCCCATTTTATCTTGAGTGATTTCAAACTCTCAAGACAGGCAGAATTGCCCCTTAATGCTTAATAAGCCACGATATTCTTGCAGAAATGCAAACTCGGATATAGTGGCAAAGGAAGCCAAGGTTCCCTGTAGACTCATTAAAAAAACCTGCTAAATAAAAGAAACAAAACTAATTTTCTAAATCCTAGACTCAATAAAACCAGACTGTCTCCCTCCCCCCAAGGATGTCAGGCTAAATTCTCAGCTCTCTGCTTATATGCCTCCTTTTAATGTCAGGGATGGATCAGCTGCCATGAGCACTCCCTGGAATAGATTTTTTTCATTTAAAAAGCTGTTCTTACCAAATTCAGTTCCCATTCCCTGGGTGCCAAGGGCACAGTGTCTCCCTAATGTGACAAGGACTGTCCTCCAGCTTGGAAGCTCATTTTCATTCCCAGAAGAGAGTTTCATCAGCAGGAATTCAGGCCCCTCAGCCAAGCTGAGGTTCTCCTACGAGACTACAGGCTTATTTCTTCTCCCCTGTTTTCAAATGGCTGAGACCAACCTGTTACTTATGCTGTTCTCAGGGTGAAGATGTCCTGGTCAGAAGCTCAGAACTCATCTATTCTGGGGAATTAACCAAAATCTCCCACCCTCAAGCCAAGAGCCAACAGAGGATGTTCTTCCTCTTTGATCACCAGCTTGTCTGCTGCAAGAAGGTAACCTCACTAGCCAGGCACAAATGCTTTCTATTACAATGCTAAAGAATTTGAGTGAACGCCTTCTCAACCCCTTTGTTTTCTTAATACTTACTGGCATCATATGTGCTTCTGGTATAGAGATTTTTATGTGCATTCTTTGCAGTCTCTTCTGTGACATCCTGGTGTGTTCTGCACACCTGACCACAGCAATAAGCTACAGAACTAACCACTGCCCTAATTCTTACAGCAAGAGAGGAAAGCACTGCACTGCTTCTAGGGTTAGTGTATGGGTTTATTTTATACAACTCAAGTATGAGCACTGTCACCCATTTTCTTTTAAATATTTTTTTTCAACTGCACTAGCATACGTGAGATTAATATCATATTCAGAAGGTAACTGCAGCTTTGATGAAGAGCTGTGGGCCTTTTGACAGTCAATAAGACCATATTAACATCATATCTAAGTCTGTAAGTACAGCCCATGCTGTTTTTCACAAGTAATAAAAGAAATCTTCCTTTGTAGAGCAAACGAAAGGTATCTTCCACTGGAATTTCAGAACTGAACATGCCAATTTTTTTTTGCATAATTCATGGCATTCAGGTAGCTCCAGGTAATTTAAGGCTCGAGACGCACACTGTTTTATCACTGCTCTCAAATTTACTTTTCATTGTCAACACAAAAACCCCAAAGCTAATTAGCACTTTTTTGGGCTTTCTAACTGGGGCTGTAGGATTCAAATACGTTTTTCTGACACTGGCTTAATGAAGATTTGGGATCACGTGTAAGAACACAAGCTTGCTTCTCATTCAGATCTCTTCAAGGCAGCTGATATCCCACAATGGTAGATGCCAGCTTATCCTGACCCCACCACTCTAAAAGACCATGCAATTCCCCTCGCTGCCAACAGGAGCTTAGCACTCTGCAATTCCACAGATTCAAATCCAGTATCAATTTTTTTTTCTTACAGGACTGTAAAGACTGCCAAGCAGATTAAATTACTCCATCATATCAAAGAAAACAAATGTTTAAGGAAGGGACAGGACAGGAACAGTAGTATCTGTGTGAGTCTCTGTGATCTCTCTTACAGGACCTTCTGCGCCGGGACATCTTGTATTATAAGAGCCGGATCAACATGGATGATATGGAAATACTGGATGTAGAAGATGGGAAGGACAAGGACTTCAATATCAGTGTGAAAAATGCATTTAAGTTGCACTGCCGAGACACACAGGAAGTCTTCTTATTCTGTGCAAAAAAGCCTGAGCAGAAACAGCGCTGGCTGAAGGCATTTGAGAATGAAAGGAGACAGGTTCAGCTTGACCAGGAGACGGGTATGGAAAGAGTAATGCTGTGAGGCAGTGGTTTTGGGGTTTTGGGGTTGTTTCCCCACCCCCTCCTCCTTTTTTTAACCACCAGCCAATGCATAGGAGTGACGGGGGGAGCTAGTCCATGCTCCAGTCCAGCTCTGGGCTGCTGAGTCACACACTCTGAATGAATCTGTGGAATTGAAAAAAAAAAAAAAAAAAAAACACACCACTGTGAGCAGATACTGCAGTATGTCCTCAGGGAGGCTGATGTGTCTTTACTGAGTTCAGGCAGGGCTGACAAAACAGTCAACACATTACATACAGTTTCCATTATTTTGCAGTATAATGTGAGTGCCCAACTCAGCAATATCTACGCAAAACATGTTCAAAGGGTTCTCATTGTAAGAGAGGGTTTTCATTGTTTTGTCCAAATGCTGCTTAATTCTGACATGTGTGATCTAATGAGATTTGAACCACAACTGGTCTGGACTGCCACCTTCACCCAGCAAAGTGTGAGGGGAAGGGCAGGCAGTAAACCTTGCATGAGAGGTAGGGGGAGTTGTGCAGCACAGCACAGGCTGGGGGGGCAGTATGTGCCCCTTCCAGCTTTGGGAATAATTTTAGCTGTGACCTCTCACCTCAGGCATTTTCCTACCCCCATGTTTCCCTTACTGTCTATGCCAGTGTCTTCCCATGAGATAAAAAATGACCTGCTTGAGACAAACTCTATTTTTATCTTCAAGGTTTTTCAATCACAGAGGTGCAGAAAAAGCAGGCAATGCTGAATGCCAGCAAGCAGCACCATACTGGGAAGCCTAAGGGTGAGTCACACCTGAACATACAAATGCTGCTAGAACTGGGGGGTGTGGGGGAGTGGGTCTACATTTACTATATGGGAATATTTTCAATGGAGTGGCATTAACAAACTCTTGAGAAAGCCAGATGGTGAGCTCCAATGTGACAGTCTGCAGTATAGCTCCTGGGAGATTCAGATAGCTGCAGTCAGGAAACTATTCCTAACTACAAGAGAGCTGCTTTGCACCTAATTGCTGAGCGCTGTGCCAGAAATCACAGTTACATACAAGCAGGCAGCTTCTGTTCAAAGGCTAGTTCACAGCCTCACCCTAGAAGCCAGGGTTTCCAAGCAGTATGGCATTCCCTTTGTGAAAAGACAAGATTAAGTTTTGTAGTAATCCCCATGACTGGGGATTGGGCTCGATAATCTTAAAGGTCTCTTCCAACCTAAATGATTCTATGATGCAAAGAGGGTCCATAAAGGTCACTCCAGCAGGGACTGTTCCTGCCTGGGCAGTTGTGCCTGTGGAAGATGCTTTGAAACATGCAATTTTGGCAGAATGCCATGGGTAGGTTACCATGCTCATTGCCAGAGCTGTTTGTTGAAACTTAAAGTGACAAGGAAGATTTAGCAGCAGCCAGGGGAGTGTGAACTCAAGCAACAGAAAGGAGGTTCCTGTGCTCACAGCACTGTCAGCTGAAGATTCCTGCTACCCCACTTTGTGATGCCACCACCCCTCTTTATACCGAGAGGAAGAGATGTCACTTGCTTTCCTCTGGATGCACAGAGAGGCAACCACTTCCTTGTGGTGGTACCAGCCAGCAGTTAAATTCCAGCCAAGTATCCAGTAAGAAAGCTTGGCTAAATTTCAAAACAAGTCAGAGGTAAGATTTGGCTGCAAACAGAGGGAAGTTTGGAATGAGGCCAGACCTCTCTAGCAGAGCAAAGCCCTAGGGGCGAAGCAGTAGAGGAGACCTCACAAGCCAGCCCTGTCCACAGGCTAGGCACCAGCCATTGCAACTCAGAAATCCAATGCAGGCAGTTGTAACAGCCAACAGAGGCACATGCACATCAGCTGCTTCTCCCAAACAACCAAAGTTACCAGTTAAGTTTGTCACTAATGATGAGCTATAGCTATTTAGCCCTGCTGTAGCAGTGACAGAACACCTGTCAGTTATGCTTCACATTTCTGGGAATTCCCCAGCATCAACTCTAATCCTAAAAAGCAGTGCTGAAACTAAGGGGAATACTAAGACAAACCCAATTCACTCTCCTGCAGCTTTAACAGGGACTGGACAGGGGCTGGGGGAGGGAGCTGTGCTCAACTGACATGCTTCCCCATCTCCTTCTCATCACAGCTGTCACCAGGCCATACTATGACTTTCTGATGCGTCAGAAGCATCCCACCCTGCCTACTACACTCCCTCAGCAGCAAGTCTTCATGCTGGCAGAGCCCAAGCGCAAGCCCTCGAACTTCTGGCAGAACATCAGCAGGCTGACACCCTTTCGGAAATAAGGGCAGCCCCGTGTTTGTGCCTGAACCCCTTCTGAGAAAGCACTTTATCCGTCAGCCCTGGGAGGTGGAGCCCAGGTTCTTCCAATCCTTTGTTTACAGAGGATGGCACATGTGCTCCTGCTTTCCCTATTTATTTTGCAGACTGACTGACCGCACTGGCTCTGAGGTGAGACACTGCATGTGTGCTTTCACACAAGTGTGCATTTGTGCCAGTCCCATTGAGCCAGCCTTGCACAGCGCCCAAGAGGCAAACTTCCAAGAAGAGATCACAGGAGGGAGCCTGAGATGTTTCATCTGAAAAGATTTTGCCTGTCAGCTGTACTTTGACTCGCTCCTTCCTGCTGTGAACACTACTGCTGTCTGGCAGCTGTCAGAGAGGGGATGGCAGCTGATACACCTGCCAGCTCCGTGTCCACTGATGTGCTCAGAACAACAGTTCAGAGTCACTGGCATTATACCTTTTCCAGGGAGGGATAAATCCTTCTGCTCTCTGCCCGCCCCCACTCCCCATGATTCTCAGAGACATGATCCTCCTACACACACACTTCTAACTAATTCAGTTAGCCTTTGCAGGCCCTCAGACAAGACAACAGTGAGTATTGCACTGTGACCTTTTTCTTTCCTTTAGTTCAACACCACTGATGAACTATATAGTACATTAAATGTGCCAATCAACCTGCAGCATGAGTAAAGTTCAAGAATCTCTCTAGTGGGTTTGAGTTACATACGTTAGAAAAAATGTGCCTAATTAATACCATACTCAATTCCTTAGATTCTTGTCTCTCCATCATTCTGCCATATTTCCTGGCCAATGAAAATGCTCATTGTTTGTAACGTGTTTATTTATGGTAAAAATCAGAACTGTGTATTTTGTAAGTCTGTAATTGTTCATGTCAGATGTTGTTAACTTGATGCCTGTTTTGTCTGGGTTTTTTTTTTGTTTTGGTTTGGTTTTTTTAAGAAAGGTCAATATTTGCAAACCCAGCTCCCAGAAGTCAGAGTCTACAGTTCAACTTTGAAAGACTAAAAACCCTGGTTGTTATGCAAATTCCCACAGGTCCTCACTTCAAGGGGTATTGCTACAGGTTTTTGACACCTTTAAAAAATGGAAAGCCACTTTAAAAAGGCCTGAATTTGGCATTAATATCCTCACTTTAAGTACCCAAGTTTCAAACTGTAGCCAAAAAGAATTCATTTAAACCTTGGTTAGCAGAAGGAAAGATTTGCCTTACCATAGCAAGAGTTAGAAGCCATAGTGACTGAATTCCCTAGCTTAGGAGACATTCTGTGACACTGGAAGGAAGACACCTGTTCATTCCAACACAATGCTAGCGTGAGTGAGCACTAACTGTCTGCAGAGATCAGAAGTTCAGTGTTTGTTGATGCTGTAGCTGACCAAAGTCTGGTCATCCAGGGATGGGATATCTGAATTCAGTAGCATGTACAAAGTCATTCTTGCACTATATCTCCCCCCGAGACCAGGGGCAACATTTAATTTCATAAAAAAACTTGTAAAAGTGACTCAGCCTGTGTTTGTCTCCAACATGTCTATCTGTGTGAACTTGTTTCTCTTCAAAGTCACTGTAGAGATTCTGCTCTTGAGCTTAAAAAAACAGCCACTAATCAATAGAAGCCATGCTAGAAGGTTACCCTCAACACAGACATCCTTCGGATGGAAGACTGGTAAAGCAGAGGCTGTACCAGAGTCATGCTGGTCACTTCAAACACTGATAAAGGTTAGCAAGTCACCAGCTCCCAAATTCCTGCTCGTTACTTAAATGGAAAACATGTCTAGGAAACATCAAAAAAGCTGCAGGGAATGCTCAAGCCCACTTTGAGCAATATGGAATTAAAGAGGAACAGCAAATGCCAAGAAGTAAGAAACATACTTGAACGAGAACCCAGCTGCTCCTCCTGGGACCTGCCCACCTGCACAGCCTGCTCCCCTGCCCTTCTTCATAGGAAAACACACAACTCCAGGCTCTTCTCCTAGGCAGAACCAGATGTGACATCACCATTCGATATTGTCCTACAGACAGTGGTGACTAAAAAAACACCAAAAAGCTCCTTCTCATGTAGAAGCACAAGAGATGTCTGCCCATGGAAGGTTTAGCACTTGTCACCCCACACAACAGAGGAAAATGGGGCTTACCACAGTGGAAGCAGAGCCTTAAGATGCTGTCTGACTGCCTCACAGTGACCTGAACCAGCACAAACATTTACAGGTCTGGTCTGTCGTTTGTCAGAAATGCATCTCCAATGGCAGGCAGCAGTTGGGAAAACAAGCCAGTGGGACATTGCAGCAATGACCTTCAAACACTGCACAAACAGGTGTGGTTCACTAAAACTGGGAGGGGGAAAAAAACCAACCAACAACAACAAAAAATCAGCCCTCATTTGTGCATTATGTCTGCATTATCAGCCTTACAGTACTCAGCATTGCCCATCTTAACCCTCTTGTCCTTTCAACCCACACCCCTCCATGAGCCCTGGCTAAGCTCCCCTCATGGTCCAGAGCATAGTGGCAGCCTAAGCTTTAGCAGCCAACACTGAGATCTTTTGACAGTTGGTCCTCTCAACCTGAACTAAGAAACAGAACATTTGTTCTCCGCACTTGAGAGGACAGTGTGGCAATACTTGGGGGGGCTGGGAGGACTTAAAAAAAAAATTTACACTCCAAAAGAACCCACTGAGATCAGGCTCCACTACTTACTTCTTGCCAAGTACCAAAATTAACAGTGACACCTCCCAGGCCCATGCCAGGTATCTGAGTGCTCTGCATGCTGTGAGTATTACATGGTTTGGACATTTGCGTCTGTGTGTCCCCTGCCCCCGTCTAAATGCTAGTAAGAGCTGCCTGTCCACAGTACAGCTTCTGCTAAATCCCATAGGCTGCAGACACACAGTCTGCCCCTCTCCCCCTGGCAGGGGGAGGTCAGAAGCTCTACTGCGCTAACCCAGATGCAGCAAACACTACTCCTCAAGGCTGGGGCTTTGCCTGCAGCCCCCTGTTCCCACAGCTACACCAATATTAGCATAATGCCCTTTTACAACAACAAACATTCACCTGCCAACAAGCTTAAACCTTTGCGTGCACACACACACATTTGCCTTTCAGAGGAACAACCCCAGTGCTTGCTGCCTGACTCTCAGGCATAAGCTCAAACCCAGGAAGTGCTGCTGACGCACCCTGAGCAGAGCAACACTCCAGTGGGACACCACAGCATCCACAGGGCTGAACTACCATTGCTGCACTGCCACAGCCAGAACAGGGTCAGACAGTCCCAGACAGCATCCCTCCCGAACAGAAGGCAATTGTCACTTTTGTGTTTACCCTAAGTGTCTGCACTCTCCTTTCCTTATCCATGGTGTGTTTGTTTTGATTGGCCAGGAAGAAAAAAATCTGTTGGCATGAAAATTATCAATTTTCTGAGCTTATTAGCTTTGTAGTAAGTGGGGGAGGAATGCTGGATTGGACCAATGAGCCTAGGCGGGAAGGGACCTTGGGACAATCCCCCCCCCCCAACATACGTACACACCCTCAAAGCAAGACCAACTGTGAAGCTGCATCAGATTGCTCGTGGTCTTGTCCAGTTGCTATCCGAGTGTGTTCAAGGATGGAGTTTCCCCCAAAACCTCTTTGGGTCCCTGTTCAATAGCTCACCCTCCATGTTACAAAAAAAAAAAAAAAGTTCTTACATCTATTCAAAGCTTCCCCTGCTGCAACTTCTGATCTGTTTTTAATTTGTACGTTGCTTTATACACTCAGCTGTACATCTACATTGAAGTTACTCCAGTACAAATCCCGACCTATTCTACTGAATGAAATGGGGTGACAGTGGCACAGCACCCTAAAGTGCAGCAGCTTTGAAGGGCAATAAAAAAATGCCCCTACCCTCCCTCTGCTAAAACACATGTAAGAATTGGCTACTATTAATTATCTGTGTAGCAATACTCTGAACAGTAAATATGCATTGAGTTGTTTAAATTATCAGATTATTTACTCTCTCTTCCAGAATTCACTCCATATCTGACCAGTGCACACAAATGATTATATTATAGAGAGAAACTTTTTATAGAAATCTTTCTAAGTGCCAAAACAGACTTCTCTGGCCAAATGGTATACCAGTTGACGAAAAGTTATTTATTTCTGGTAGAGAGAAATACATTCTCTACTTGATTGCCTATCGGTACTCTTCCTAAAGGGTCTTCAGTTGGGATTCTAGTCTTGCAAGAAACATTTGGAGCTAGGATCCAATCCCCTATGCAAGACTGAAATCAGGTATAAAAGCTGATCACACTGAAAGAGATGGAAGCCTTGTAACAAAGTAGGTGGAGTTACAGCAGAGACATTGATAAACAGGTAAGAATCAAACTCACTTTTCTCAACATACCTACCCACACACCAGCATGTCAATAGACCACTTTGTAAATCTGAAGAGGATTTCATCAAGAAATGCCATCCTTTATTTTCTACCCAGCACTACTTCCTGATTCTCTAACCACAAAACCTATTATTTCCTGAACAACCTGTGTATCAGATCATGTGTAACATCCATTGGTTTTAAACGATCAGACACTCAGAAGTCATCTCATCTCCTAAGTTACTGATTAAATGATAAAATGTATGTATGTTAGACAGTGGTAACAGACTAACCAACACTGAATTTCCCTCCTCTTCACCCTGGCATCTGGATTTTGCAATTACTCACGTTGTACTGTCAATTAAAAGTATCAGGGAGAATGCACGCATAGGACAGAAAGCATTTGTGTACACATTATATAGATTCACAAGGTCATCATCTAAACTCGTAATAAAGGGTTTTTTTCTGGCATATTAACAACTGGTCAAGTACAGCTTCTGTCAGGCTTTCTGAGCTTAATGGACAACACAATCTTACCAGATTCACAAGAAGAGTCCATTTGAAGCATGAATAAGCAGAGACATGAGGCTTCAGTAACTGCTCCTCTGGAGATGAACCTTCTACATGGCCAGAAATGCAGATTTTCATGCAAAACAAACTGAAGCTCCTGACATGAGTCTGAACAGCACCAATCATTCCAGATTTCACGACAGAACCTACCTAACTACTCAGAAAAATACTTCAGCATTGAGTTACATGAAGAGGACAAGAAGACTTAATCCAGGGGTGGTTTGGGGTTTTTTTTAGGGGTTTTGGCCCTATCCATTCCCCTCCTTCTGTAGCTATGCATTTAGGAAGCTTCTTGTGAAAAACAGCCATGTTTCTTAATGAGTAGAATCTGCCCAGATTTCACTTGGACAAGTAAGACACAGACTTATGGTTCACATGCTCTACAATCAGAAGAATGATTTTGCTGAAGCTACCAGTAAAATTAAGACAACCAGTGGCTGCTAAATAATCTAGTTTCTGCCCTGACAAAAAAAAAAGGCAACCCTATTTTGAAGTATTAGTTTGGAATAACTGAGTCAGAAAAGGTGGGTGTATATACTAGAAAAATGCCTATGCCTCAAGTTTTGATAGCATCAAGAACAGTACAAACTGGCTTTGTACTAAATCAAAATAACAAATAGATCAATTCCCACAGAGCTAAAAGCTCCCACGAAGCAGCCTTTAAGATCTTTTCTGTTTTGTCCATTACCTTAAGAACAGTGGGGTGTAGGGTGGGAAGGAGACCTGTTCGTGTCTGGCCTAGTCCGTCACCTCGCTGCTATACACTGCAGGTAATTCCAGCTGCCCAGGACACTGCTCCACAAAACCAGCACTTCAGTCTATCATCCAGAAGCCTATAACGTGCAGACGGCCTCCATCTGGGTGTCCAAGCAGCTTCCCGAGAACATCAGAAAGCCAGGCCTCCCTGCAATTGATCAGGACAACTGAAAACTGAGGCATCTACGAGTAGCTGACATTCCAAGAGAATCTCAGCTTCAGACTGAAAATGCTAATTTCTTGGGATGCCAGAATGACAGAAATTAGCTTTTCTTAATAAAAAGGCCTTTCATCTTTTGCAACACATGTCAGAATACCAGGCTGTGCTCCTCCAGATTTACTGTAGAAGTATATCTTCATGTAACAGCAGAATTAAATATAACAATCTCACCACTGATTTTTAAATATCAGTCTTTTTAACAAGCATTGTCCCACTTGCTATACAGACTGCTTAAGAACTTTGTCAGCATCTGTGAGGTGGTACAGCTTCCAGCAAGTGCTAATTTCTTATTTTACTGTTATTACTTCAACTGTTTTCAATTCTCATATCAAGTTTTGCCCTGTACCCACTAATGAAAGTTACGGCATTGCAACGCCTGTTTGGACAGCGAATAGGATAGTACCGTAATTCCTGAAGCTTTAGGAATGGAGCTGTTCACACTTCGTTCAAGTGACGGAGCCTCAGCCTGTACCTGCTGCTACTCAAGTTTTCTACTAAAGTTAGCAGGACTTGCCACTGCTATTGACAAATAGCAGTACCACATCGGTACTATCGTAAAGGTCTCGACTATGATGTCCTGTACCAGCCTACCAGTAGAAAGTCCCCGTCCCCAGAGCTCCCAGCCTAAGCAAAGCTGTAGGATCAGGTCTTCAGGTAAGTAATGGGTTAAAGAATAAGAGCTTTGGTAATGGATAGAAAGTAATTGAAAAAATTTGAACTGTTTTCAGATTATTTTAACCCACTGAAGGTGCAGTGTTGTTCATTTAGTTTGATAATGCAGGAAAGGCATCAATCTTCAAAGCAGCAAAGACAAATCAATGCAACTCATTTCAGAGCTAAGCTAGTGCAAGAAGGCAGTCAAAACCATGACACGTCAGAAGCCAGAACGCACCCCTGCATTTTTCTGCCGAGTGCTACACAGATCAGGGTGGGGTATCAGAGGATGGCCTACCGCGGGCTCAAAAACAGCAGCAACCTGGATATTACTTGCCTTTATATTCACAGCCACATAGCTTCAGGCTCATGAGAGGCCAAAGAGCGCTCCTTCCTGGCCACAGAGCAATCACAGCTTGCCCTGCCTTGGGATTGACACACCACACCACACTTCATTTCTCACCATGTCTCCCACATTTCCTTAACAACAAACTACATTACTAAAATCCCATGGCTTTGGCAGTGCTGATGGTTTTAGAAAAAATACAGGCTGCTTGTTACAACACTACTGTCATTTTCCTCCCTGCAACTAGGAGGAAACTCCTCTGCACGTAGTGAGCTTTTCTCTTGCACAACTTTGCTGCCAAAGCAGCTCCCTGTTTTACAGCCTGTGCAAACGAAATACCTGTGATACTTAACCCGGACTCGTGTACCTTTGTGTGTGACTGTTTACATATACATTTGTGAGATGGGAAATAAACAAGCTATTAAATTTACTCTTGTCTAATTCTGTAATCCTCCCATAAAACATGAACTACTGAGTATACAAAATAAGCCTTTATATCTGCCATAATCAAATGTAGCTATGTAACAGTATTCTGCTTAAGAGTTCCTTCTATCTTTCCACACCTGCTTCTTCCCCCTCTTCTGAGAAGTAGCAGCCTGCCTGCACATCCATTACCTAAGCTTGATAATATTTTTTCTTTAACCTCCAGCAACCTGAAACAAGACACCTGCTATGTAAATTGCACCACCAAGGAAAACCCTACCCCAAGCTTCAGCCATCTTAGCATTCATGCATTGAAAGAGTACAGCATTTGATCTCAACTGTGAAGTTCACGTGATCACAATTCTTACAATAAGGCTGTTAAAACCAAAACTGTGGAAAGGGGTATTCCCCTCCCTCTTTCTGAAGCATCAATTTGTCCATGTATTTTACCTTTTTTGCCCAGAAAAAAACGAGCTATTGTAGAACACTACAGAATAGATTAATATAGCCCCAAAACGAAGGTCCAAGCTGCACTAAATTAAGCTGACAGTTGGGCTGCTCAGTGCCAAGTTTTCTCTGTCAAGTTTGTGTTTGAAGTATCTTTTAATCCACCAAGGTCTATAGCTATGGGTTACTTGTACCCATGAGGCTCAACAGTCTTCCCTGTAGGTCCGCCATTCTCTCCATAACACAGACAATACAACTTCCCATAGCTACCAAAGACCTCTTATTGCTGTGCCTTTTTTTTTTTTTTTTTAAATTTTTTTGAAGTAGTCACATGGACCCCATTCTATTCTGGATGGTTAAGACAGGATAGCTAATAGCCTGATATATTTTGAAATAAAATCCAGGAGAGCATTTCGCCTCCCCCACACAAGTCAGACGTTTTATCCAAGTATTGCAGCGACACCTTCTACCCCATCACTGATATCNAGCACATCACTCCTGATTCCAGGGCCACTCACCAACAAAACTATTTCTGTTACCTGAATTTGTCTACAGCGAGACATGGAGTTCAGAATCTAAAGCAAGATGTTAGAAAAAGCAAACTTTCTTTTCATCCGTAATTAGTTACAGGAAAACGTGAAACAAAACTTCTTGCCTTATTTCTGACAATCGCTAACTGAGCAGTTACTTTTCTGGAAGGGGGTCTGGCTGTTATCAAGTGTTCAAAGCTGCCTCTAAAATGAGGGGAGTTCTCATCAATACATCTAACCTTCATAGCAAATAACTAACAGCCACTCATCAGCAAGTAAGTGGGAGAGTAATATACATCACAACATCATTGCAAAATGAATCTGGGAAGAGGGAAAAATCAAACCATTGCTGACCCACCGTTTTGGTAGTTCCACAGATACATTTAAAACAAACAAGCAAGAAACCCCACATACAGACTTAAAAGTTCAGTACATGTTCTTATGAGTGTCAGATACAGTGTAAAGTAATTCTTCACAACAGACCACTGCAAGAACAGCTATACCAGAATCCCTCTAACCCAAGAACGATAAGCATCATTCTGAAGAACACTATTTCCCCTTTATATCCTCCCACATTCCAGCAACCCACTGGTTAGGGATTACGAATTTTCATCAGCTCCAATGATCTGCAAAAAAAACCCCAGACCTATCTCCCTCTAAAATAAAAGTGATCCCAGGACAACTGACCAGCAGTTAGCTTGAGGTAAAATGCACTGAAAAAAATCTGTCCATGGGATTCCTAGTGCTTGGCTATTATTTTAGAAGCTGAACTACTTGACTGAACAACAAAACACACCTGTAGCAATAATCTCAAAAACCAAACGCTGTTTCTGCAGTTCGATGCAGTTATTGGCATTATAGCTTCCTCTTCCACCTGCGTTGCTTTTCACAGGAACGTTACCAGGTAAGTTAGCGTTATTTCTGGAGACCTACAATAAATTAAAATAGACAGTTAGTTCAAGCAGTGTAGTCCTGTCCCCCCAAAACACACATACTTCCATTTTAACATTAGTGTCATTTAGAGCCACCCACACTCTAAAGAAATAGGATAATTAACCACACCTCACACCTACTCAATTCTTTTCC
>VYZW01014960.1:4591-16975 GCA_013401315.1 Balaeniceps rex
ATAACTCGTACTGGGCTAAAATAGTGAAAACCAAGAACAATTTCTAAGTCAAACATAAAGCGTTTCAACTGAGAAGAAAAACACTTTAATTAGATCTCACAGAAACTAAATGCCAAACTCCTTACTAATTTCTCCATTAGATAAAGTGTCTTAAACATTATCAAGAAATAATTTAAGTCATTTTAAGAATTAAAAAATTAACATACTGAGTTGGAAGCGACAGCATTCTTCCCTAGCTCAAAATAGGCTTTTGCTGAATGAAAGCCTGACTAATACAAAGACTCTTTAGAGACAAAGGTCTGGCAAAGCCTTACTAAAGCTGGATAAAGAAAATAATTTGGCTTGGATCAAGTCCTCACTTCTTTAATCACCAAATTCCTTGCTAGGTTTAAAACATGAAAGTAAGAAGAATATCAAAAGGAATTAATAATTATTTGAAATAATCCATACCATACTGCCTTCATTGTTGCCAACCATAGTATTATAGCTTCCAGTTAGTCTTCTCAATTCTGTTACCTCAAAGGTTACATCTAAACCATTTGGAAGGGCATCATCTCCTACATAAACAAACAAACAAACAAATGTATATTATCTCTAAAGAGCTATTTAAAAAAATGCAGACAGAAGATGACTTGAATTATTTGAAAACTGGTTGAATTAAATTATAATAAAAGTCTACATTACAAAGAAAAATGGCTTGAGAAAAAGATGTCGTTTGGATGAGTGCAGAATTTGGTTCAATCATAGCTTGACTGGCTTTAATCATCAACATGTTAGTTTAATTACAAAATAGTAACATTTGTTTGTTACCTTCCCACTAAAAACAAAGATGTGCACAAATTCTTGTATCAGAATAAACAGAAATTAAAGTGGTCCAGACACGGCAAGAAGAATGCCGTCACGAGGGCAGAGCTCCCAGCACTTTGCGGGTAAGTGCTGAACAACAGCAATCCCCCAGTTCCCTCAGGTCTCTGGCTATGCCAGCTGTTCCAAAACACAGCTGTCAAGGGTACCTAATTCTGCTTGAATCAAATGGGACAGCATCCCATCTCCAGCAACCTGTGGGACTGCACTGTGTTTCCTGCTCAGTAACACACCTTTCCTCTGCTGAAGAGAACAGCAACCACAAGCCCGGGAATGTCAACTGAGCCCTACTGTGAAACCTGCATACGTTCAGCTGCCCCATATATACTATACGCCAATTTTTAATCACAAACACTGATATAATTGCTAGTATTTCCTTAAGCACCAAGGATGTGCTGGTATAATGTCAGTTATGTGATGTGTAATACATGGAAGTACAGGACACGTTTTCAAGCTTTTCCTCAAGTGTTCCTCTGCAACCTCAGATTAAGGGTTGTGTACTGTAATTATTTTAGTGCTGGAAATTCACGCATTTTTGCATGTATACAAGTAATATTTATATACACATACAAATATATACAGACATATGCAAATACATCTTTTTTATAAGGATAATGGATGGAGACACATACATTCATACATATAGCACACCTACATGTACATCTAAAATATATAAAGGTATATGAGAGAGTAAGTTATATACACAAAAAATGTCCAGCTTGTTACACAGGAAAGTATACATTACAGGTATGCATGTGCCTATGTGTGTATGAGGAAAAAGCTGAGGATTAATGAGGCAATACATACCTTGACAGGTATCAATCAGAACCTCTACCTGTCTGAAGATTCCTAGACGAAGCAACTTTTCACGAGCTTCATGCGATTTTCTCATCACCTACAGGATGAGATAAGTAGCTCAGTCTTTCAGGTTATCAAAAAATAACTAGGATAAACCAGTTAAAATGCAGCTAAGTCATACAATATTCACAGATTTTGCATACAAAGATGTATACGTATATGCGCCTTCAAAACAGATCACAACCACTTCAACACTTCAATCTGTAAAGAAATAAATTCAACCCAGAGCATCCAGCTCAATTCCTACCTTCTGTTAGTTTGCATCCTAATTGTTATAATACTTAAACCTATTATTCAAATAGGCTTCAGTACTTAAAATTTATTCACCTATTTACAGGGCCCATGCTTTTTGCAAAAAAACCAAACACCCTAATCTGTTTAAATTTAGACCAATTTACAGGTCTAATTGCCAGCTGTACTCCAGAAGGAATCACCACCTAAAAGTGCAAGGACATACAGTCTAACTCACACTTTGATCCATTGTGGAGACTGGCATCAGTTATCTGTGCTGAGATCCAATAATTTCTCTTAAGCAAATTAACTGAAAGTGTCACCTACACAGTTAACAATTCTCAAATGGGAAGACTGAAGCTGAAAAAATATCTGAGAGTACTGTTTGCCATCTCACAACATCTTTGTGCTGAATACATCAGAAAATACAGTATCTGCCAGTATTTCATATTTAAGTTTGGCTTCCATATCACAAGATCAGAATCATCACAAAACTTGACAAAGTTGCCCCATGTCTGAAGGGCGTAGCCCAAAGCAGGAAAAAAAGATAAAATCATAACCTGAATTTTTAAACAGTAGGCCTGATATTCACTACAGTACTTACATCAATGAGATTTTTAGCCTTGAAAACATCAGAGATTTCATACATGATAATGTCATCTTTGGTCCTTCCAAGTCCATCGAAGTGCACATGCTGAACCACCACCTAAACAGAACAGATGTTTAAACACAAGCACTGAATTTGCATCTAATACTGAGTATCAGAATCACCAATGCAGAAAAAAATGTTGTTGTCCAAGTGAAAAACCCTGAAGATTCCTAGGCTAATTACTGCTAACCTACATTATCAGAAATCAGTGCTATCTACAATTCCAGAAAGTTGTTCCCTTAACACAAAAATTAAAGAAAAAAGAACTCTAATACCAAAGCTAAGACTGGTTGTAGCAGAAGAGACAGTAACAGACTGTAGCTGCTGAGATTTTAGTCGCAAGTGTTGTATGGACAAATAAGTCACTGGAGAAATCACACTGAGATATTAAGACATGTAAGACAAAATATGTAGTTAGTTGTAGTTAGCTATTTCTTGTATCACCTACACGTAAGCAAAGAGTTAAAAGAAAAAAACAAACAAACCTACAAGCCGTAAATATTTAAACTCTAACTATTAAAATTATTACTACCACTGCAGCACTGTACTTTAAAATGCATATTAAGATCACTAGCATTATGAGGTTTTACATTTTCCTAAAATCATTCATCTTGTTATGTAATCATCTGAGATAATTTCATCTTAAAAATCACAACACTCTCCAGGTTAGCTGGTACAAATGGACTACAGTGATTGCATTTCCCTTATTTTTCCAACCTTTTCAGTGTATTATCATTTTAGGGATGTCAAAAAAAAAATCTGCAAATGCTTTATGTGTTTGCATATAATAAAATAGCAGAATAAGAGCAACTTAGCATTACTGCAAACTGCTTAAAAACAACCCTATCAGAATATATACATAATGAACTAAATAAAACCCAAATGTTATTACTAAGCTTCTAGTGAGGATGACTCTGACCAGCATAAGGGAAAGGAAAATTTTAACAAAGTCTAAAATAACGCATAATATCTCACCCCTCTAGCATGGCTCAACATATTATGGGCCGAGACAGACATGTGAAATACTAAAAAAGTTACCATCCTCTGCTGAAGTTAGTATTTCCCTTAGTAACATAATTCATGTGGTGGTACTTTACCCTAACCTGGTTTATACTGGACTCTGGCAGATTAAGGGCAGCTGCTTGGTTTGCTCCTAAGCAGTGTTGCAGGAGCAGTAATCTCTTATGAGAGAGAGAGGACAGCAGCGTCTAGAAACAGGTCTATTAGCTCAAAGCTGAATTTTAATAACAACTCCTGTGGTAGGGAAAAAAGGAACAGGAACTAGACAACATCAGATTAAATTCACAGTACTATATTTAATTCTGTCACATCTCAAACCATAGTTTAGGAAGTTCCCTTAGGAAAAACAAGCAAGCAAGGGTGCCGAGACATTTCTCTTAAGGAAAAAATCAGGATGTTGTTCAGGTACTTACATCTTTGTTTTCGAGAATTTCCTGCTTGGCCTCAGGTTCAACTTCAACCAGTTCAGCTTCCTCTCCCAAGGCACCAAAGTCTGGCCCACCCATTGGAAGAGGCTCCAAACTCTGAAAGCATGGAAGAAAACTGCATTTAATATGGTATGCAGATTTGTGATTTATGCCTTTAGCAAAGGGAAAAAACTGTGGTTCTTGACACTGTGCTCATCAGATCCTAAGGGGGAAAAAAGCAAAAGAGAAGAACTAAAATGAGGGGAATTACCACCACACTTGTTACCTACCTACTTGCTGAAATTTTTAATGAAAGCTGAATAGCTTCCACATTGAATGTTTTCTCAAAAATACTCTACACTTTTCCAAAAATAACCTTATTTTTAAGGCATGGTTCCTGTGCTAAAGATGAATTCTACCTTCTTAAAAAAAAAAAAATCTAGAAAATCAGGGTGTCGTTACTCAGTTTGGGTTTTTGGAAGGGAGAAGAGTGTGAATGTTGAACAATGAAAAATAAAAAGATGTTTTCAGCATATTACTTTGCTTTGCATGCATTTATATGCTTTTATATTTTAATATTTCTTTTAAAAGTATCCTTCCAAGTAATGCTCAAGAACCTGAGGCCCTATCCATCAGAGGTGAACATTTTAATCAACACAGTTTCCAGTACAGCATGGCTTTATTTACTATACCTGAAAAAGTCCTAAAATAAGACGTATCAGACGATAATGGATTCAAGCAACAATAAATAGAGGGTTACCTGCAAAAGCAGAGGTCAGGATTGGATAACTCAGTAAATCTACTTTTAGTCTTAAGTCACTAATACAGTACTTGCTGTATTATTTAAGGATAGCTGTTTTGGTGGAATAGTAAATTCCTATTACATATCAGAATCAAGTTAAATGAACACAGAATCCTCTCTCACACTCAATCATTTTCAGGCAAACATGAAACATTCTGCATCCATACAATATTGTGTATCAGTTTATACTACAGATGGATAGAAAACCAAGAATATGAGGAAAAAAAAGTGAAAATAAAATCAGTCATGGTAATTAGATAGTCTGGAGCCTTAACAGCCCCCTGCAGCAATATATTCCTCAGTCTAACTGAACACTGTGTAAAAGCCTACTGGTTTTCAACAGGCTCACAGGAAAGAGGTATTCTACCTGGGATCTTGAGGAATTATCCAGGCCATTCTTAGCCCCCAAACAGGTCAGTCACTAATTAATCATACCCAAGTTACCTACATTGGTTTTAAACACCCTGTGCAGGGGCATCTATCCTGAGAAATGCTTCTCTAATGAAGCCTTGAGGCGTGAAGAATTCAATGCCTTCCTAATGTATTTCAGAGCCTACGTATCCTTATTCTTTGAAATTCTTTTCTGATGTTTAAGACACACTTTTTCTGCTGCCATTATAACCACTACTTGTTCTACCACAAGAAACCCTTAAATCTTCACCTTCCTTCTTCAAGCAATGGTGTAAGGATTTGGAGATTTTATGCTTCTGTTCACAAGGATCTCCAAGTGCTTCAGGCATGTGAGACACAACAGATCTCTTTAAACAATACTGCTGTTTACTGAGAAAGCACAAACCTACAACCTCTACTTCTCACCGTGAGAGCTGCAGCTGTGGGGCAGCTTCTCTTTGCTTCGTGCCTTGGTTTGGGTTTGGGTTTGGGTTTGGGTCCCCCCTCCCCTTTTTTTCTGCTTTCATTTACGCAGTCTGGCTCATGCCAGTCTCCCGCAGCAAGGTCAACCCCGACCGCCGCCAGGGAGGAAGGAAAGCCCCGGGAAGGGAAAGGAAAGCAAGGCGCCTCCGAACACCGGGACGGCTGCAGCGGAACCCGGCCGGGCCGGGCCCCTACCCCTAAACTCCCATCTGCCACCAGCCGGGCCCCGCGCACGGCCCTGGCAGGACGGCGGTTACCGGCCCGGCGGCGCTGGGCACGGAGCCCCGGGGTGCCGCCGCCCGGGCCTGCGCGGAGCCCCTCAGGCAAGGCGGGGCACGGCACGGCGGCCCAATCCTGGTCCCAGGCCCAGCGCCGGCGGAGGAGCGCGGCCGNAGCGCCGGCCGCAGCCGCTGGACTGCCCTCCGGGGAGCCCCTCCCCGCGGCGCGGAGCTTACCCGTGCGTGCACGGTGCCCATGGCGGCAAGGGGCAGCAGCAGCCGGGGACAGCGGAGCCGCGCGGGCTGACGGCCGCTGGCGCTCAAGGCCGCAGCACGGAGGCGGCCATGACAGGCAGCCCCGCCCCGGCTCCCATTGGTCGGAGGAGCGGGAAGAGGCGAGGCCGAGCTTGCGCATCCCGGCTGCTTCCTCCCGGCAGGCGCGCGTGCGCAGCCAGGAACAAGGGAGCCGGACTTTTTGGGGAAAGAAGTTACAGCTTAAAAAAAAAAAAAATCATCAGTTTTCACTTTAGCAGCACGCTAAAGCCTGGACACTGCAGCCTGCTGCAGCACGTACAGTGGCAACAGCTCACTGCATCCCATGAAATCAGATTGGCCCTCTTAAGTTGAAACTTAATGTTTTAAATCACTTAAAACAGTTACTTAGCACTGGTACTATGCTAAATTACCGAGTTTTAACTAAGAAAGAAGACAATGTTTGTTTTCCTCCTCCAGGCCCAAGTAACAACTTTCTCTGGTTTTGAATTGTTTTTGTTTAAATACAAAATGTTATTTGTAAACCAATGGATTGCAAAGAAAGTAGGCTTTAAATTAAGGTGACTTTCAGGTCCCACTGGAGCATGAACAAGCATCTCTCAAACTTCAGAGTAGTAACCTAAGTTACTACTCTTAAAAAAAACCACCCCGCAACCATTAAATCTTTTAAATGTCCAATGACATTAACACATTCTGATTTAACTTAAACTAGGTGAATTATACTCAAGAAAGCTTAGAAAAGGTGGTAACAGAAGAGATTGTCTTTTTATTTTAGAAAAAGGAGACAAAATGGGAGCTGTGTACAACAGAAGAAGTGGTTAAGGTTGCTTAATAGACCTATTCAGGACACAGAAAGGAAGCAGAACTTGGCATTCCTGCTTAAATTCTAACACATACTGGTAAAATTAACATTTTGCAGAACATTGTAAAATTAAATTATAGAAAGTTTAAAGTTACAAATAAAGACAATATAAAACATCTTGTATCTTTTAATTGTAGTTAAGAATAACACTTCCAACTTCTCTTGCAAATTTGAAGATACATACACAGAAGAAATGAACAAGAGTTGAAGTAAAATAGCACCAGTCTTCCGTAGTATGGAAATGGATAGCTTGACACTTTCTCCCCTGTGCCCCACCATTCTAAAACCAATTCTAATGTTGTAAAATTTACCACTTCAAGCTTAGGGAAATCACAACTGAGAAACTGCTTAAAGGCTGGTCCAATTCAGAAATGCTACATTTTGCTATTTGACAGACTTCTGGATACCAAAGTTCAGGCTCCAAAGTTCCTGAGCACTCTCAGTTCAGGCTCCAAAGTTCCTGATGCTCTCCTGAGCATCACAATCTCATCGCTGCTTCTCCTTGTACAAGGTACTCTCAAGTAAGCATCTGTAGTCTCCTCCCTGGGCTGCACCTGAGTTGCACAGAATTCACATTCTTGAATGAGAAGCTTTCAAATATCACACGCCTGCCCCCAAACACATGCGCAAACTCAACTCTAAGGCCATTGTTCTTTCCTTCTACTTCAAAAAAATTTTACAAGACATAGCAAAACATCAAAAGAGTAGTTAATCTTAACAGTTATTTACTTCTCCCGATGTATTCATCCGCTAGCATGTTGTCTTTATTAAAATTATGCAGAACCTTTGTAGTGCAAAGTGTTTAAAAATGCTCATCACTCAATACAGGTATGATTTGGCTGACTTTCAACCCATTATTTGAGACTTTTGCACAGGTCCTTGGATTTCGATACATCCACCAAGTCTTACACGTTTGCTTCTTCTAACAATCAGTCTTGGAAAACTTCCTTTTGGTTATCACACCTCACTGTGACAGGAGGGACCCCTTTTTAATTCTCTCCTTTAGCAAGAGGGAAGTGAAAGAAGGGAAGAAAAATCTCTCAAGTTGGAGGGGAAAAAATTGAGAATGATTGGGCAGCAATTAGAGAGAAGACCTAAACATCATTCACCACGTGCTATATGTTGGTTTTTGTTAACATCTTCTGTAAAGTTTAACACCTGCTCAAATTACTGTTTGCTACTGATCACAGTCACTATTTTACCTACTTCTTAACACTTAGTCAAGTATTAAGCACAAAAAAAGTCCTCTGAAATCACTGAAACTGTACCTGTTTACACTTCAGGGGAATGTGTCCCATTTCTTATGTCTTTTTCCCTTGAAGTATTTGAAGAGGGAAAGAGCCACAGAGAGGTAATATGAACTGTGGAATACATATGACAACCTAGAATAATACTGTTCCTACACTACCTCGTGCAGACAACTTTTCCATAAACACAACAGTATGTTTAAACATAAGGCAAATGGACACTGGAGGCCACTAAACAGCTCATTTGTGTATTTTCCTTTATGAAGTAAAAGTCCAATTTCACTTAAGTGCTATAAAAGTAATCCAAACACGTAATATTAAGAATTATCTTTTTAAAAAGCCTTTGTTACTGATGCTTGTTTGTCTAACAATCTGTTTATAGAATTTACACTTTTATGCTGAAAGTAGATTTTTAAAAAAAATTATTTCCAGAGAGACACTGGTTACTACAAGTCTTACTACAGGTTGATTAAGCTGGTGTTTCGACAGAATCGTAGTCTGTCACTTAGTATAGCAGCCACTGTTTTTATAATCCTTAAAACAGTAGAATTCCCAAGGCAGATTTGTCAGGAAGCTGTAAACAAATAATTTTCCAAGACTTATTGGCAATAAACAAAGTAATCTATAGTCCTTTAGGATTTAAATTTCTCTGCCAAATTGGAATTTTGGAAACTGTGGAATCTACTTCCAAATTAATACTCTGGAGCAGTTTGGAAACTTGTCTCTGAGGAAGAGTCAAAATCTATTTCCAACCCAGACTCATCAGAATTTGGGAGAAAATTAGGATAGGAGTTTAAGTCGGAATCCTCTTGCATGTTAGCAGAAGCATTTTTCATAGCTGAGTGCATGAAGCATGAAGATTCCCAGAGCCACGTTTCAAGGTCCGCAGAAGAGTGAGGCGTTTTAAGGTGGCAGTATGAAGAATGAAATTCCATAGTAGATGGGACAGTTTGACATTTTCTTAGTGATGCATAACTGTCTTTCCTGTTTAAAAAAAGAAAAAAGATTATTAGTGTTTCAATGACGTCTATTACTGTTCAGATGTCTGACAGGGAATCTTCATATAAGGAAGAACACTAGAGGAAAATAGTTATTTCTAAATGCATTTAGTGAGTCAGGATAGGGGACAACAGGAAAAGGATCTTGAAACAATCATATCTAAAAGAGGGGCACTCTGCCATTATGTGTTGTCCTCAAAAATAGGTATAAAATAGTTACACTAAAGGTCACACCATTCTGATGAGCTCAGAAGGGTAGACCCAGTTTGTACATTAGCTCTTAAATAGTCCTGATCTCCCCCCAGCTATCCACTTGGAATATTTGCCGATTTACCAATCACAGTACTAACAGCATTAACAAGAATAGTCTCAACATTTACAAGTTGAGTAGCAAATACAGTTGTTCAACTTCCCAAATGCCATCTCTGCATTCCACTTCACAACCAGCTAGTTATCACCAACATGAGCAGCCAGAACAGAACTTTCCTACACTCTAAAGCACCACCTGAATCACCAGGTTAGTCTTTTCCAATTTGAGAAAGGAGGGAACTGAAGTTGTCACCAAGAATACCCATTTTTTTTTTCCTCTCTCTGCTCTTGCAGTGCTTTTGGGGAAAAACCCAAAACAACCCGCAACATCCCCTCATACACATAAAAAAAACAACAATCTGCCATACACACACT
This sequence comes from Balaeniceps rex, assembly GCA_013401315.1. NCBI lineage: Eukaryota > Metazoa > Chordata > Aves > Pelecaniformes > Balaenicipitidae > Balaeniceps > Balaeniceps rex. The sequence goes on from VYZW01014960.1 coordinate 14,578, forward strand.
TCGACACCAGTTTCCATACCTGAAATTTAGATGCACTAGAAGATACCATCCACCAGGTTAAGTTTCCTTAAAAGCATTTTCAAACTGTAAACAGTGCAAATTTTCACGAGATTCCCAAACAGAAGCTAGATCTGATGACATAAGGGGAAGAGCGTAAAAAAAGATGGGGGGGATTACTTTCTGCAAAAGCAGCAGTAAGTTCTTGGTGGATGCTGAAACAAAGTACAAGCCCACAAAGAGTCACCTGTAGAATATAACGCAGGATGTAGAATATAACACAGAGCCTTGGGACCTAGTTACCTGAAGAGGGAATCCACTTAAAGGAAGGCTTCAGAAAACTTAGAAGTTTGACAGTGTAAACAGTTCAGTGGGAGCTGATCACCCTGAAGATACCATAAAGCAAAAGCCATGACCACCATGTTCTGCTTTATGGCCAAGAGCTTCTCTTTCCACAAGAGAGACAATGTGTCTGGCTAATCATGGCTCAATGACCAAATAACCCCTCTGAGAAGCTAGATCTGAGACAGTCTTGTGATATTGTGCCTTCCAAATGCCCATTTCAGATGCAGAGTCTCACGATTGGTAAGGCTGGAATAGGAGCAACATCAAGAAGCTGCTAAATAAAAGCAGGAAGATGACTATACCCAAATTCATTGTGTAAAGGAGTCAGAAATATCATTAAGAGAAGGAGGAAAAAAGGACACCGGATTACATGTGGTATCAAATAACTGAAGAGATGACAGTAGGATGATAGCAAATAAATACCATGAACTACATTTCTGCTCAGAGAAGATGGCCTCAAAAGCCAACTAGTGTTATACAAGAAAAGGCTTTAATTGACTTCAGAAATGGAGAAGAGAGGCTATTTTTATACAGGGATTAAGGGCTTCTGAATTCTGGATAAAACTGTATATTGTAAAAAGAAAATATCTTTACAACCTAATATTAAAGCCACTATTTAGTACTTCCAAAGGGGAAGGAAACCCAAGCTTCAACGTCAGTAAGTCTTCCATTAAGCCACAACCTTTAACAGTGTTTGACCACTCTGTACTTCTAAGGGATGGAGCATATGAATCTGATCTTTCACGATGCCCGTCCAGAACCTGGCAAAGCTTCTTATAAGGAAGTAGGATCAAGCAGTTCTCAGACATATCAAATCTGCATTTCTGGTGGGTCAGTGTATAGCACTGCCAGGGCAAAAGAGCATCTTTGATCTTCTTCCTTATCTAACTTTATCACTTGAAAACAGGAAGACAAAAGCTCAAGAACTCTTGGTTCAAATAAAAAGGTATATTTCATTTGAATTTAAAAATGCACTGTATATAGAACATGGCAATGCTTTAATTGAAGTAACTGCTGCAGTTAGGAGTCTCCAGTGCTACAGCTATCTCTTGGAAGCTTTTATGAAGCGTTTAAGAATTCTGTTCACTCCTATTAGCTTTTTGAGCTAACTTCTCTCCCACTTCTTCTACCACCTCCTACCCAGCAACTCCAGGAGCTGAGACAATCATCAGAAAAATTACAGTAAAATAGGTATGACCTACTCTGCTGAAGTCTGGATTTATGCTTTTTCAGACCAAATCTTAGGCAACTTCAAATTTATAAGCATGTGGGTCTCAGAGAGAGCCTATGTTTCTCTACTTACAGCACTACCCGACATGGCTGTGCAACTCTGTGTTCCAGCAACAAGCGCATTTTTTAAGCAGGAAAATCTAAGCCGAATATTGGTCAGATTAATTTTGTGAAAGTTTGCAGAGCTCCTTGGGCAAATACTACAATCCCCAGCAAAAAGTGAAACAGTAATGGTATTCTTAGATTCATACTGAGGTGAGTTGTCACAGATTCCTCCATACACATAGTGCTACAAAGCTTAACAGCAGTAAAAAGTCTCAAAGGCTAAATCTCACACCAGCGTGGTAAAAGAAGCATAATGAACCTAGTTACAACCAGGTTAGAGTAGAGGTTTCTCTTCTACAGAAATAGAGGTTCCTAAAATAAGACACATACAGAAAATTTCTAATTCCTCCCAACTACCTTACAAGACTGTCCTTCATATTCATCTACTTTTTAACTCTTACAACCTTTCCTGTCCAGACTCCTAAGAACCTAGTCTTTCTCCCAGTGTTTTCCAGTTCCTACCTGCTACACCTGATTTAGAACACCTTGAGCAACCTTTTCCTCCTCTTTTCTTCCTGATTGCTCCAACTACTGTGGAGCAGAGAAGAAACAAGGTCTTTGTTCTCAGTCCAATGTCTGCTCCATAACCCACCCCTCTCCCCAAAAAGCATAAGCCTACCAACAGGCAACACCTCTTCACCTACAGTATGTAGCAGTCATTGATCAGCTATAAACAAGAAGCACCAGAAAATATACTTAAGAAACAATCCTCAGGATTAGA
>VYZW01014961.1:9114-21028 GCA_013401315.1 Balaeniceps rex
TCAAGAAGCACCATCTGTAGCTTGCACTAGCTGCATGGAAAAATCAAATCTTACTTTTTGAATTGTTTGAGAAATATCCCAATGTTCATACTTCTTTTTGCATCCAAAATGGAAACCTGAGAGAGAAAGCAAGAGAGATTAATCTACCAATACCTAAGAAAATATCATAGAATGCAGATATCATTTCTTAAATTGCTACAGATAATTGTTTACAGCTGCCACCAAATCACAGGCCAAATGAATACACAGAGTCACTTCTTATCAACAAAGGTCATATATTACAGAACTAGTTTTTACCACAGCACACCCACACCACCTTTTTCCAAGTGAAGCAAAAAAACCCACAGCAACTTATAAAGGAAGAAGGAGGGAATCAAGGTAAGTTCTACTTCATTACAAAGTAAAAACATTCTTCTCGCTTATTTCATAACACAAGATGGTGCTTCTTGAGTAATAATTGTATTGCATTTGAAGGCCCCATGGTTAGTGAGCACCACACTTCAAAACCCGCGTATTTCAGAGGTTTTGGACAAATGTGAGGATGGGCTTTATAAGCAGAGGTCAGTATGCACTACTGATTTCATTCATGCAAACTAACAGCCATGCTGATCCACGGAAAGATAAGTTAGTCGATCTTGAATCAAAACCTGAGACAGATAATGCTTAAATCTATTTGCTTTATCTAGAAGCAAACAGAAACCCATAATAAAATAATAGTCTCCCCCCGCTTTATATTTTAAAGTTCATTTGCTATATCATCTTACGTGTACAATTCTAGAGATAAGCAGAGGAAAAAAAAATTAACTTTTTTCCCCTAATTCATTTTTTAAAAAAATTTGAAATAAATGTGCTCATTCTTTTCATACTAGTTTTTCTTCCTGTAACAGCATACAAGTTCAAACCTGAGATGTTTGCCCGTGTTTTAGCAAGTCGTGTCCATAAAGTTAAAATTTTACCACAGCTATTTTGGTGATAACAGCTACAAAAGTCATGAGATTTACAGGGACAAGAGAATTGTTTCACGTTAACAGTGCCACCCAACTGCTACAATAAAACAACTCGGTACACACAGATGTTCAAGACTGCTGTTGGACTCACATGATGTTTGAGGTTTTGACAACTGGAAAAGTATCTTGACCTCTGTGACAGTGCACGAATTAGAAATACCTATATAAATGTGATGTTGGCATCATCACAAAATTGAATTAGCCTACAGTCAGCTGGTGACAGTGAAAATATAGGTATAGATATTAATGTGCTATCCTCAACATACACCCAGGAGACAGCCTCCTCATCTGCTGAAAAGAGTGAATCAAATTTAAAAGTTTTCTTAAATGTTTGAATTTCCTCTCTTCTGAAACCAGCAAAGACTAGAAAATACAGGAAATATCAGCATATTAGTTTTAATTAGATGATTGCTAGCCTGAAGCCCTTCAGTTTTAGAATATGCAAAGATAAGATGACAGATTGTGGTTTATTCTCCTGTTATCTTAGGAGTTGAGGGGCCCCAAACAGATCATTAAGGGAAAGCCCCTTAACATAGGACAGGTTCAACTATCTCTCCCCCTGCAGTATCTAATCTTTTTCAAATGTTTTACTGCAGGGACCTCTCACTGACCTCTCAAACTGCAGCTCCAGTCTCCAATTGCTCTGGTCACTCCTAATTCTCTGATTTCTCTGTACTAGTTTAAGCCTATAAGCTTTGCCATCATGATTTGGCTTTTGGTTTGTTGGGTTTTTTTAAAGCATATTCACAGTTAACCTTCTGTACATATTATTTTCAGTCACAGTTGGTAACTGTTACAGTAAGACTGACCATCAGTCAGCTGGGTAAACCCAGCCATGGTTTCCATGGCACAACTCAGATTTACAGTACAACCTGAAACAAAACTAGAGAATTTTTTTTAACATCTTCCCTTGAAGAAAAAGAACAGATGGCAACATATACAGCTGCATTTGCCTTATCAGCACAACATAAAAAGCCATTGCTGTTCTTAAGTACAAGGATCTTATACACACTTCTTGCTCTGTATATGACTGTACTCTACTTTTTCTCCGATTTCTTGTTCAAGCACACAATCAAAACACATGGCTCAGTTTTTGGCCTCTCTTTGCTTGGTGTCCACTTCAAGATTATCGAAAGTGTTTGAAAAAGCAGTCACTACTTAACTACCTTCAAGGAGTTTCCAGATGGGAGCGTGAGGAGGAGAAAAGAGGAATCTGGCAGATACTCCATAAATACAGGTTTCTACACCTTGCACACAGATATGGTATCATCTTCCATCTCACATTCAGTTGCATATTAGATTCATAATCTTACCCTTAACATCTGTTCGTAATGTCTACTCTCCTTCCCCACTGAGCTTTCATTTGATTTTGTCATTACAGAAAGCTGTCTGCATATGACTTCCTACCAAGCTGTTGCTTTTTACCCTTTAAACATTACCCCAGCTTTTTATAAATTCTTCTCAGTCTGCTCCTATCTTCTATTCATACACACCTTCAGCACTGGTGCCAGCACAGCATGTTCCAAATCTCTGCTTGCCACCTAAAGAGATTTTAAAGTGCTGTCCACCAGTAATACCCTTGGACTTCTTGATGCAAGAAGTTACACTGGACTGTAATTAAGAATTGAGAACAGACTTTCCTAGTCTCACTGGGATTCTCTGTACCAAAGAAAACTCTCATATGGTTTCTTATGATTTATTGTAGATAAATTCAGGAGAGCTTTCTCCATTCTCATCTTCTTCAACAGTCCTGCCAGAAAAAACTATTAATTTTTTGTTTACCCTACACTGGAAATACTACAATTCTCTCAAATACTTTGCACCATCTCAACACCTGCACTTTGCCAGCCAACGCAAGTGTCACTGCCTCACATGCTTGCCACCTCTCCTTCATAAACAGTGCAATCTGCGAAGCAAGGACAGCTGATTCACTCATGAATCTGCTTCTCATCACCATAGTATTCAACTCAGCGTATTTCTGAAATCTGCAGCAGGCACAGATCATGTGGGGTAATAACAGCATCAGTTTGACAAATGTTAATCCACCACTGAAATATTCACTGGTTTAGATGTATTACGGGAGAGGAAAATTAGCTTGAGTACCATGGTGAAGTTGTGATGATGGTCAGAGGAAATCTACTCCTGAACTCTGACACAAACTTGCAATCAACATGAAAGATTCAGAGGAGGGTTCTGGGAGACACAAAAAGCCCCACATCAATACTGACTTTGTAGTGTGACTGCAGAAATGCGATAGGAGTTTCTTGCCATGAGATCGTCAATGAGGAACAGGAACATGACAAAGTGGATTTATGACAGGTTGGTGAAAGCAAAACATTATATGTATTCTTTGGATAAGAACAATGGGGTTTCACATGGCAGGATACAGTTTACAAATTACAGCAAGCATGGAACAGCCTGGTGGCACAGGCTTGGTGCTGGAGGTTAGGAAGGATATAAACTTCCTGCTCCAGCTTCCACTTCGTTTTACAACACACTAACCATCACCGTTGAGTTTAATATTTTGGCCCCTATTCTCCGAACCACACGCGCTGCCTGGAGTGGTTGAGGAAAGGTGCACTTCCACAGCGCGGCAGAGTGAACCTAGCAGCTTACTACAGAGCTGTCCCACTCCATGTCATCCTCCCTTGTCACGTTCCTAGCCTGTTCCTTCCCTTAGGCAGATGCTGGTACTCATCTCATTGGTTTTTTGCTGTGTTAGTCCTCTGCTGGATTAACAGGCTGAATCAGCTCTCAGGAAGGTGGAATGACCATCAGAGCCAGCACAGGGAAAACAGAGAGAGGGCACGGCTAGGAGAGGGGAGAAGAGACAACCTGTTCGCCCCTTCCATCTTCCTTCTCTCTCCTCCTCTCACTAGCCCCTTGCACAGGCTCTGGAATTCACTGCACCCTTTCGCAAGCCATCAAAACTCACTATAATAGCAGAAAACTACTCCAGTAGAAAACAAACAAAAAAACCCCAACAGCATTCTGCTGAGCTACTTACTTAAATCTGTTTACAGAGGGTCCAATGTCTGCCAGAGCCAGCGCACAGATAGGGGGAGGTGAGGGACAGGAGCAGAGGGACAGTTCAAAGGAGAAAGCAAGACTAGCTCCCTTGGCTGGCAACAAGCTGTTCTGCCTGCTTTGCTGCCAGGCTAGCTATAGCCTAGGTGAGTGTACATTGTGCCATACTGTGACACCACTAAAGGATGGGGAAAGTAAATTGGTGTGTAAACTCAACTCTACACCCCCTATTTTTCAGAGGCTCAAATTACATGAAACCATAGGGCAAATTAAGCCTTTAGTCAAGGAAACATGTTAATTAACCTCCTAAGGGTTTGATGATGGATTGTTTACAAAAAGGAAAGCATTTGCTGTAGGAGTTTGACTCAAATCTCAAAAGGGATTTCTGTTATAATGATGATGTTTAGTGCTAAGCTTCCAGAACTGGGATTCAATAAAGTGAGTTAGGCCTCTAAATTCCCTGTAGAAATAAATCACTGGCAAGTGAGGAAGGATATGCAGTACAGTTAAAAGGACATGCAGTACAGTAAGGTCCTACATGAAGAGAGAGCTTTTTCCAAAACTGCTCATGATTTCATAACCAACAGCGATCTCTGGAGAAGGTATGAAACACCCATCTCCACCACAGTCTCTTGGGGGAGTGCCCTCAGCACTGGCTGAAGAGTCACTCTTCACCACTTCCACTGAAGCTACACCACTGCACCGAGAGGAACCCCACTCTCCAGCCATGCACTTTTGTACAGCACTTTGGACACATGCTGGTTTTTTCAGATTTGGATCTAAGCTATACTTGAATTTATGCACGTGAAGTTATCTTGAAAATTCGTTGTTGACATACTACGCCAGCTAGACTAATTCCACTATTTAAACTCCAAAGAACGTTTTTCACTGCTAGACCATAAAGCACTTTCTAAAAGCAACTGTGTTTTACACAAAAGGAATATAGGTACTGAAACACAAAATGTCTTGTCCACCTCCCCCTGCCAGGCCAGGGACACAGCCAGGAACAGAACTACAGCTTCCTCAGCCCCATGCTAACACACTCTCCACGAGGTCACACAGATGCTGTGTACCTCAGCCTGCCCCCAACTCCTTTCAACCTCCGTAGGTTTTACTACAATGAACTGAAGATAACCATCATACATTAAAGTAAGTGAGCAGCAGCTGACAGCACCGATGACGGAAATCGCAAACATTGCCTATGCCTCAAATCTCCATATTCTTGCTGAATGATGCCTGTAGTAATGTTAAGCATGTGAGCTGTTGCATATCTGTGCTTCCGCATTTCCAATAACACATAGCTCTTCACGATTATCTCCTTCCCTCCTTGCTAAGCAGCTAGTACTGCAAAGTCCATTAACACACAAGAAATTGCTCATTGCTGACACACTGCTGGGGCATGCTTGACAAAGCTTAGCCACAAAGTTAAACATTTTGTCACTTAAGTAGCATAACTCAGAGGCAAGTCCTGTTGCCTCAATGCCTGCCATGTGCAAAGGCACCGTGGGAGCCCTGAACCAGGCTGGACAGGCATCAAGCAGTAGAGATGCGTTGGACCACCGTATCAGCTCCAGACAGATGCACAAAAACATTAACTTGTAGCTAGGCAGGTTTTTGTTTCCAAGGCACTGTATCGTGAAGAAACCCTTGTTTTGCAGGCCTGTAATTTTAATCTCTAACACTGCTCTTCACCTCCCCAGGACACCCCGAGTTTCAAGCTGCACATGAAAACGTGTGAGTTCTGGAGCATGCTGGGGTCTTCCCTGCCCTGGCTGCTGTATACTAGGGGACACATTCAGTTTATGAAACTTATCATCATCTTTACTACAACTAGACCTTCACCACACGGCAGTCCTGAAAGGGGGATCTTCTAAGGAAACACACAGGGCCAGAGTTGTGTACATCTGTATGCAGTGCAGGAAGTCCACTCACTGCAATCCTGATTTGAAGATGAACATAGCCTGAAAAAAGCGCAGAGGTTAATGACTAGCTCTGATGATGGGCCCAATTACTCCTTCCCGATGTCAGGCTTTCAGAGTCTGCAATACACACGCCTGTTTTAAACACCTTATTTTAGTCTATGTACAACATGCACACTATTAGTACATTGGTTTCTCACCTTGTCCTTGTTGATCTTATTCTGACTTCTCCTGAATCCACAAGATACCATCAAGTCCCTATTTTCTCACTAAAAACTGATACATTGTTACATCTCTCAATCCCCTACCCGCTGTATTTTGTTTACAAGCTAACATGTATATAGACACACACCGGTGATTAAATCTGCATTTCAACCCTCCAATTACTTCACAGAAAGATCACTTGAGACAATTCACTTCAGGCTTCGCAAAGAGGCTGTCTATAATCAGCATTTAAGAACTACAAAAGCTACTTATCAGTTCACCGGAGAGCATTTGAACCTGAAAGTGCTTAGTATATACCTTCTCACCACCAGAACAGAAATCAGCAACAATCTTCAGACCTTCTTGGAAGGTTATTTTAGCATCCAGAAAAAGCAGGGTAGATGAAATAAAGTTTTCATTAGCCGGAAAGCAACGTTTATGAAAGTTGAAACTTTAAAATTATCTCAATTAAGTAATAAATTCCCTTAATCACTATATGATGTTTTATTTCCTCGCTGTCATACTGGTACTTCCCTTCCTGATGTCTCTAGGACATCAAGGGTATATACAGCATTAACCCTTGCAATAGGATTCTCTTCCCTCCTGCCTGGTGCATGTTTGCACATAGAACATCTTGTTTGCACAACAGACATAGTGGAAGAGCTGAAAAGAAAAGTTACAATACACCTATGTTTCACACTGAAAACTCAAGGACTATCTGACATGAATAAACACAGATGCCTTCAGCTCCCTCCACTTATTTATACTGAATTTAACAGGTGATCAAATCACAGCACTTATCAGGTTAAAATAATAAAACACTGCTAGCTCTTTGAAAAACGAATGTGTGCCACTAAGAACAAAGAGTTTATCCTCCCCGTCATTCCCCTCTCCTTCAAATCAAGACAAATTTGCCATAGCGATGAAACGTGATGGAGAAAGAGACAAAGGCGAGTCAGAATTCACACCAATTCCTACGGTATTATGTAAAAGAGAGGTTTTACTTCAATTCTTACCTCCTCTTTAGTCTCTTTAAATGAAGACTTTAAACATCGACTTCGGGTGTCCTGGGGCTTGGCTTCTTCCTGCTGCCCAAAAAGTTCCTCGATTGTCTTTGTATCAATCTGATACTGCGGTCTTGCAGCAATTGTCCAGATGTTGTTTTTACCACGGACTTGTTCTTCAGGGATAGTTTTCCAGAAAAAGCTCCGCATTCGTTTTTTTTTGCCATGGTTGTCATGCCCATTTATCAGCTGTGGAGGCAGAGGTATGTTCGGTCCAGGCAGTGGTGGAGGGGGGGGTGGCAGGGGCGGCATCCCCGGGGGGAGCGGAGGGGCTGGGGGTGCCCCTGTGAGGGGACATGGCGGAGGAGGTGGTGCTGCTGCAGGCTGAGAAAGTTGAGATGCTGTCGTCGTATCCTCGTTCATTAATCCTGTCGCAACTGGAATAGCCCCATTTTCTTTATCATTGACCAAGGAGAGACAATTCATAACATGCATTTTACGGGCTCTCCAAAATGGAGAGTGTTACTTCCTTGGATCGGTTTGAAACATTGAATAGTGCGTGTAGCAGCAACTGGTATCACGTTCTCTCAAACTCTAGTCTGCCAGCAGTAGCAACGCAAGAGGGGACTGTACCATCTTCGCAACCTGCAACAAAGGACAATAGGGAGACTTCGATCAGAGAGACTGGATATTGTCCCTCGCACTGAAAAGACACTAAAATTAAAGGTATAGCAGCTACCGAGTTTTTAATCCAGAAAGGAAATTTAGTGAATCAAAAGTCTTTCCCAGGGCAGTTGTATAAAATTTATCCGCGCCAAGATTTCAAATAGCTTTGGGTACCCTGATTTCAAGAACATATATAAAAAGAAGAACACCTCTTAAATCGCCCACAGTAGATACCGAACCCACTTATTAATCTCAGTTCAGTGCAATTTTGTAAGAGAATATATTTATCTTAAATTATTAGAACAAACAAATATTATTCCATTCCTAATTTTAGATTTTTTTTTAAAGGTGACTACACACAGTTAGAAAATATAAGCACTAACTATGGTACTGGATTAACTGGATCAAACAGACTCTGTTTGAATCCTTTTAATTCATGGCTTAAATCCAAACTGCATAAAACATCAAACAATATGTCGATGATTTAACAATCTAGCTTAATGCACTGCTTTTTTTCCTTCATATTTTTCACACAATTGTCAATAAGGGAAAAACAGTGTGCAGTCCCTAAACTCTTTATGTTCACTGAGCATAAACTTATAGTATTTGCATTTTACCATTACTAGTCTGGTTACACTACCTCCCAACATGCACTAAGAGAAGACAGACCACAGTTTGATTAAGCTGCCCCTTATAATTTAGTTCAGTATCTAGGTTAACATAGCCGGTTCAATAAGCAGAGAGAGAGAGAAAGGACAGAGGAGCTGATAGGAACAGTAACCTACACATCCCAAGCGCTGTACATACGCAAAGCTTTAAATACCTAGGAAAGCTTTTACATCTAGATTACCTCATGAGGCATCTTAACAAGAATCACAATAGTTTTGAGCAATTTTTCTTACAGTCACCTACTAAATGAAGATGCTGTTATTGACAGTAAAACTTCAAGTAAGAGTACGACTTCCGCAAAAAGCACGAAGACAAGCCAAATCTATTAAAACAGATTTACTTCATAAGTCTCAGAGAAAACAAATGAAGGTGTTTCAAATACAGACCAATGAAGAATCCCATGGCTTTATGGAAATTTGTAAGTTACCTCAAAAATAATTTGGGAATTTACAAAAAAACCCTAAAGATACCACACAATACAAATTTAAATAGAAGAAAGACGGTCCCTGAGCAAAAATCAGTCGCGGGAAAGTTCAACAGAAAAAGCTGAAGTAATGCACTGGCACAAGAACAATATCAAATCAGAAATTTGGCACCGATTTAGTCGTATGCCTCTTCAGCAGGGTTCACATAGAGCTAATAGCAACCCAGATCAATTTGACGTTTATAATAGTGATGAAAAACCTTTGCTATTTTTGCCAGAGATCCATCATTAGAGTGTACATGAACAAACAGACCCAAGTCACAGAAACAAGCCTTAGGGCAAATTCTCTCTTGGTCTGCAGGGACTCAGCCACTCACAGCTTGACTGAAGTCAATGGAAACCAACACAAAATGATCCACTGTACCTTTTCTTTTCAAAAGCTTGCATAGGTAGCAACAAACTCCTCTTTCCTGCTTCAGGTTTTCTAACCTTATACCTTATGTTATCAAGGTATTCGCAAGAATAGAAAACACATATAAACATCTGTACGAGGTTTAAGTCATAGGAATGATGGAAAATATTTTAATGGCAGGGTAAAAAGGGGAAAAGCTACAAAGAAAGTAGATCAGGATAGAGGGTTTCAAATTTAAATCAGCATTAATACCCAGTTGCTATTACAGAGCTCTGTACATTCATGCCTCTCCTCCCAAGTTCATGATCATAGATGCAGAGAGGCATAAAAAAGCAGGTGCAAGGTGGTGGAAAGAGATTAACCACTCAAAGCAATTAAGTGTTGCATTAATTTAAAGAAATACTCAACTAGGAAAAAATCTTCTCCTCCCTACCACTTATTAAAAAATGAAAAATGTATTAGCTAGTCTTCCACCACCACAAAGCAGTATTCAACAATTATTATTTTCTAACTTGGATTTAAGAAGGGGAAAAAAAAAAAAAGTCAGACAGACTGACCGACCATGCCCCTGGGCAATGCGCAAGAACCTCATTTTGAAACTTCCAATAAATTTAGATGCTTTAAGAAAAATGGGATCAAATCCTAATGAAACAAAGTTGTAGGCGATGAATCATCAGAGTCCCAGCGCTAACACACAAGAGTGGAAAACGACTGATCTCAGACCTGAGTGCTTCTGAGTTAGACAAGGGACACTCCTAGTGAAAGGAGTGGAGAACACAAGGGGGAAGAAAACATCCCAACCTAGATGTAAAGATAGATATATAGAACAGGAAAAACTGTTTGCAAGCCAACGAGTCCTATACTGCTTTAGATGAGGTAACCGTCACCCAGAACCAGGAAAGGGGAAGAATCGGCATTTAGAAGGAAGGCACAGCATAAAGGCTGGCATTCAGCTTTGTCTTCTGACAGATAAGCACGATGCAGGTGACAGAGGTCACCTGCTTGGAAGAGGTCGGCGGTCTCAAGTTACCAGACACCAGAAGACTGGTCAAAATTCCCTTCTCCTGCTGCCTCTCAGAGGAGCAGCTTGAAGACGTTCCCAGCACCCCCGCCGTTACCGTGGGTGGGAGAGAAGCTGGCAGCCGGGACAGGCTCTGGGCCGCTTGTTGGTATCAGCAGGTGCCTCCAAGTAGGAAGTACAGCGAGAGGAGGTGGGGAACAACAACGCAGCCGTTCCAACTATGAACTACAGCTTACTGAGACACGCCAGGGCTGGGATGCGTAACAAAACCCAAGCAAAATTTTAACTCCTAAGGAACCTCTCCGCACTTTTCAAAGGATTAAAGAGAAGAAAAAGAAAGGGACCCAAGAACAAACATTTAAGATGCCTCAACTACGCTTAATTATTGCACGTTTGTTATGCAAAACAGCCCAAGAAGCGCAAGAGCTCTAACGTAACGTCTTTACTGCACGTTTTAATTGTGTCCATATTTGGCATAAAAGAAATATTTTATTTCTTTGTCTTATTCATTGTTTTAGCCAACCTAATCTAACTTGGAAATGTATTTCAAAGTTAGAGGGTGGGGACAACTTTCTCCCCAGGTAGGAAGACAAACACTTTAAAGTAATTTGTTTCTTGCAAAAAAGGCAGTTGCCACTGAGACGGACATATATTATATTTGCATATGCAAATTAACAGGTGAAACGCACAATGTGCTGAAGGGCATCTCATAATTCATACTGCAAGATATTACTCCCTTTAACTCACGCCTTATGTTCCCTGCTGCCCACGTTCCTGTGTCAGGCGTCCTCCAAATTCTCATGAGAACAATGCCGATTTTGACACCAAAGCCCAACCACAGTATTTGGATGTCTGGGTCTCAACAACAGCTATACAAAAAGGTAAACGCAGCAAGCAGTTGCTAACTGCAGATAAAGAAACTGCGAGTGCTGCCTCGCAGAACTAGCTGCTGATCTTGCCAAAACGTGTGGGTTACAAAGAAGACGCAGCTTACGCTGTCACAGCAACTTAGCGCTTAACCACAGAATGCGTCCAACAAAACCCCTCATACGGTATGACCTCCCGGCCAGCCAGGCTGGGAAGGGAACCCCATGCGCGTTCACCACACGAGCAAGACGGGCAGTGGACAGAGGGCCCCTACGCCAGGCGGGAACCTCACGGGTTTTGTCAGGGGGCTCGATTCCAACTATTTTTTGATCGGGCTCCCCAGCTGCTGCGCTCACCCCGCCATGGGGGGTGATGGGATGCCAGAGGAACAGCCCTCAGCCTTACCGTCTTATATTCCGTCCAGAGTGGGCGCTGGGCCGAGGCGCGCACAAAAGGCAGGCAGCGTGCCTAGGTGCCTGCCGCGGGGGCCCTGCCGCCGGGACCACCCCAGGGGCCCGGGGAAAGCTCCTTACTTCGCGACTGCCTTCAACAGAGGCCACGGGGGAGCGCCGAGGGCTTTCCGGGGGGAAGTGCGCGGGGGCGATGCCGCCCTGGCGTCTCGGCCGGACCGGGGCGCGACCGCAACCCGCTCACCTCAGGCTCCCGCCGGCCGCCGGATCCAGGGCACCCTAAG